>CM060446.1:25142116-25370715 GCA_030545235.1 Helianthus tuberosus | reverse complement strand
AGTCTCCCCCCCCCCCCCTCCTTTTTAGTGGTTTTTAATTAGTTTTCGAGTTTTCACAATAACTAGTGGTTTTCATTTGAACCTTATTACAGTATGTATGTATGTATGTATGTATGTATGTATGTATGTATGTATATTTATATATATGTGTGTGTGTGTGTAGATGAGATAACTAAAAAAACTCATTTAAACCTGAGAAAACTAAAAAACTCTAAAAAAAATTAAAAAGCACACCATTTTTTTACGTTTTTCGGCTGTAAATCTACTTTTTAAAATAAAAAAAATAGTATTACATATGTGTAACACTACAAAATACCTAAACCCACTACCCCCCCCCCCCCCACCCACCCACCCACCTAAAAAACTAAACCATAAACCTAACCCTAAAAGCTAAACTAAACTGAAAACCTAAACCTAAGGCTAAATTGCATGCACAACATAACATATGTTGCATATGTGTAATACTATTTTTTTTTTTCAATTTTTTATATTAAGAATGCTAGATTTACATCTAAAAAATGCTTTAAAATTGGGTGTGTGTTTTAAGGAGGGAGATGTTAGTTAACGTACAATTGACCTTAATGTACAATGCGTACGCGATGAGGAATATAACATGCAGATTTAGTTTTACAACATGCGGATTTGGTGTTACAAACATGCTGATTTGGGTTTACAACATGCGGCTTTAGTTTTACAACATGCAGGTTTGGATTTACAACATGCGGATTAGTTTTACAACATGCGGATTGTTTTTACAACGTGCAGATTGGTTTTACAAACATACAGCTTTAGGTTACAGCATGCAGATTTGTTTTTACAACATGCGGAATTCTTATCGCCTACCATTGTACGTTAAGAGATATATCCCTTAACGTATAATGGTACGCGATGATGAATATAGCATGCTGATTTAGTTTTACAACATGTGGATTTGGTTTTACAAACATAATGATTTGGTTTTACAACATGCGGATTGGTTATACAGCATGCGGAATTCTTATCACATACTATTGTACGTTAAAAGATATTATATAGTACATTTTCTCTCTCTCTCTCTCTATACATACACACACACACACACACACATATATATATATATATAGGGGAAAGATGTATAGAAAACTCACTTGTGGTGAGAAAACCCAGGAAACACAAAGCTCCTGATTTTTTTTCTTAAATTTACACATGTAATATACATGTTTTTAAAGGTTTTAGGCCAAAAAATTAAAAAAAAAGTGCCAACTTGATATTTAAAAAAAATAAACAAATTTTGGTGTCACATGTTACATTCATCTGACATATGTTACCCAGAAAACCAGTGCTGTTCCTACGTTTTCAGAGGCCCTAATCGAACTACGAAGTTGTGGCCCTTTTGCAAAATTATCATAAACATAATCCCTAAACAATAGATTCAAATTGGCAAATACACCCTAATTCCCTATTCAACAAATGAGGATATGAATGTCTAACCTGAGTGAGAGCCACAAGATTAAATCGCCAACCATAAAATCAAATCGCAAAAAAAGAGTCTAAGTGCCAATGTGTTCTGAGTTCCAAGCTAGTCACAATAGCGAAAAGCGCAAAACTGAGCAGAGTGAGCAGTGTGTTCCTGTTCCAAGTTCGAAATTGTAAAATCGACAAATCACAATTTCGATTAAAGGAGCAGTTGATTATTGCAGAATGTATATAATAGATTAAAGGCTTTAGAAGATTGATTTAGTGAGGATATACAACAAATGGTTTAAAAATTGCACGCTATTAGAGGCTATTAAATGTTAGTTACCTTGCGATGATGCAGAGTTGCTCCTGATGCCATGATTATTGCCTCGATACTTTGATTGCTCATTGCTCGATTCCATATCGTAAATTCAAACGTCTCTCAGAGACATCTCTGATGATATCGCCGCTTTGGCCTCTTGGCTTCTGCACCGCTGCACACTGCAGAGAGATATGCCATTGGGTTATTAGGTTTATGATTAGAGATTTGGGCCTGATCTGCTAAATTGGTGGCCTACGAATTAGAAAATTGGTGGCCCTTCAAATTTGGTGGCCCTAGGCTTGGGCCTAGGTTCAATAGCCTATTGGGCCGGCTCTGCAGAAAACTTTTTTATTTTTTTTAAATATCCATTTGGCGCTTTTTTTAATTTTTTTTCCCTAAAACCCTTAAAAACATGTATATTACATGTGTAATTTTTTTCAAAAAAAAATCGGGAGGTTAGAGTTTCCCTAGGTTTTCTCATTTGTATGGGTTTTCTCCAGATACATACATACATATATATATATATACATATAGGGTGGGGTTCTAGAGTGAACACTAGTGTATTTGCGAACTAAATGAACAAATCCTGGCCATTGATCTACACACGTGTAAAAGAAAACCACTTTTATTGAGAAAACCCGGGAAACTCAAAGCTCCCGACTTTTTTTTTTTTTGAAAAAATTACCACACGTAATATACATGTTTTTAAGAGTTTTTGGCAAAAAAAAATCGAAAAAGCGCCGAGTAGATATTTTAAAAAAAAATAAACAAGTTTTGGTGTAACATATGTTACATTCGCTGAACATATGTTACACCAAAACTTGTTTATTTTTTTTTAAATATCTACTAGGCGATTTTTCGATTTTTTTTTTTTTTGCCCAAAACTCTTAAAAACATATATATTACGTGTGGTAATTTTTTCAAGAAAAAAAAAGTCGGGAGCTTTGAGTTTCCCGGGTTTTCTCAATAAAAGTGGTTTTCTATATATCATTACCCTATATATATATATATATATATAGGGTAGGGTTCTAGAGTGAACACTAATGTATTTGCGAACTGAGTGAACAAATCTTAGCCATTGATTTACACATGTGGATGGCTAGGATTTCATCATTAAATCGTAAAATACACTAGTGTATTTCATCATCAAATCCTGGCCATTGATCTACACACATGTATGGCCAGGATTAGTTCGCTCAGTTCGCAAACTACACTAGTGTTCACTCTTAAACCTAATCCTATATATATATATAGTGAGTGAGGTTAAAGAGGTAACACAAAAAAGTTGAAGAACAGTGCATTTAACATGTTAAATATATAACAAAAATTCAATTTAAAATGTTAAAAATTATTTTTTTCTGAATCTTTTGCATATAAAGATGTGTAAAAGCTGTTACAATAAAAAAAATCAATTTTGTAAAAAAATTTTACCTTTTTTTAACTGTTTCTTAAGCATTTTGTTTTTAATTTTTTGTAGTTTTTGAATTTTTTTATTAAAAAGGTTTTTGCATGTATTTATATAAAAACGCTTCAAAAATTTTTAGAAAATAAATTTTAACATATTAAATTGAATGTTTATGATTTATTTTAACATGTTAAATAAACTGTTTCCATTAAACCCAACCTTATATATGTGTGTGTGTGCGCGTGCGGCGCGCACACACGCACTATGTATAGTAGTATATATGTTCGTAAATTCGATGTTCATTTTCGGTATGAAAATTGATACGATAGAAATGATTATTGTAACTTGGATGAGTTTACAACTTGGTTCGCATAAAGAAATCCTAAGGTAGCGTTTAGTATTAAGGAATAGAAGGTGGAATAGAATAGATCATATTCCGATAGAAATGAAAAGAAACATGTTTGGTTATAAGTGGTAATGGAATAGAACATTCCACAAGGAATGTACCTCCTTCCAAATATAACAATTTTTATTTCTTGGTAAAAGGGTGTGTTTTTTTTTTCATTCCTTCAAGGAATGGAAAGAAAATATATTACTATTGTTGTTAATTTTTTTACCATTAATATATTATTATTATTATTATTATTAAGACTACTACTACAGAGCATTTACATTGGAACCTTCGTCTTCATCTATAAATTTGGTCTAAAGAGCACATTTTTTTATAAATTTTGTGTACTTTTCTAAAACATCTCACATCCAGTTCTTTATCTCTACCTCTATCTCACTCATAAACAATTATTTTCTTATTACTTTCTCTTTCCTACACACTAATAAAAAATATAAAGAGTTGTATATAAACCTCTAAATACAGAGGTATACTTTACTATTCTATAAAATGTTCTCTATAATAGAGAATCCAATGTTGTGTTGTTTTAGTTGTTTTCTCTATATTTCTCTTTATATTATATAGAAAGTACGGATATAGAAGTTCTAATGTGAATGCTATCAGACAATTATATTCTTATCGTTTTTTATAAATTGTGTTTCGTTACTTCATATTTTTTTCCTATCAAACTCTACAAATTAATTATTCATTCTTTTCACATCTGAGATCACAATGGAATGGAATGATCCATTGTATTACGTTGTCCATTCCATTACTTTGTTCATTTCATTTTCTCGTTCATTCCGTTACCTTATACCAAACAGACTCTAAAGCTAAACCTTAAATACTAATGTTAAACCCTAAAGGTAAACCCTAAAAGCTAAACTCTAAACCCTAAAATCTAAATCGTATATACATATTTGAATGAGATTCGACGAGATGGTTCTAACGCCGCTAAAATAAGGTCGATCGGCGTTCATTTGACCGAATTTCTATCACTTCCTATATTATATTTATATATATGAATTGAAAGTCATGATGAATAGTAAAACGAATTTTTTATACTATTATTTTTTTTATTTTCAATTTCAACCCTATACTTTAAATAATGTACGCTTTTAATCAATTTAGATATATTAACAGAAACTTATGATGAATAATAGTTGAAATATTTTAAGTATTTATTTTTATTTAGTAATATTTTATCAAGGTATTTGTTCTTTTTATTAGTAGCATTTTGTTTTGCATTCAGTTTGATTTTTTATAATAACTTACGTTCGGATCACTACGATAGTGTGACAAGATATATGTTATCAAAAAAAAAAAACCATAAAAATTAATACATACCGGTACCGATGTTGTTCAGTTCGGTACGGTATGATAGCAAAACGAATGTTGTTCAGTCGATTTCGGTTTGGGTTTGGGTTGGTACGATAGCGGCACGATAGCCGTTTCCATAATGTTTATATGCCAACGTTGAAAAAAATAAACATAGAATGCAAACCAACCAAATTGATATCAACTAAACAACATACAAATCAAATGATGTGTTGTCAGGGTTGATCAACATACAAATCATATGATGTGTTGTCAGGGTTGATGCGTTGTATTGCAAGCAGCCGCCACAAGTTCGATTGTTGTTGTGTCCGATTCTATGTTTTGCCAATGTGGGGCTAGCCCACTTGGTATAGGCATATGCCTCTTAAGGGAGATGTTCCAGGTTCAACCTTTGTATCCTGAGCAAGAGACCAAGAGTGATAAAGATTAAAATTATTGGTGAATAGAGCAGACTAGCCGTTGTCATTCAAAAAAAATGAACAACATCGGTACTGGTATGGATATTCGTTTTTATTGTTTTCGATGAAAGGTTTTCTCTTTCGATTACTATAACGAGTGTAAGTAACATAATGAACCGAACAGATACCAACCGAATTTTCGCCGCGAAGCGCGGGGGAAAATCACTAGTTAGAATTGTTTTGTATTTGATCTAACTAATCTAATAAAGTATGTTCCGTCAATAACTTTTACAACCGACATGACTCCATGAGGGCCCTATATTTGAAGCGTATGAAGAATACACGTGCTTGTGGGGCTCCGAATATTTAAAGAGCATCTAATTTACTCGTTATTTCAAGTCTTCTCATTAGACTTTTTGTAAACCTAATGCTTAACCTGATGAGCTTGACCCTAAATTAAATATTTACTGAGGTAACTGTGATAGTGTAACGTCTCAACCCATAAGAGCTTACGTGTCACACAATACAATATTAAAAATTTAATTAAAACACTTAACCTGAAAATTAAATCCAACTTCTTACAATAGTCTTTACAATAGTCATTTACCGAACTCTACATTTTCCAATCTCTATAATTTTATTAACACTCTTTACATATTACCACGATCCTCATGAGTACCATGAATACCTATTACCGAAATAAAAAAGGAACACAATAAGAAAACAAAATTTGTACCTTAATAGAAGAATAGCGATAATTGAGATAATTCCTAGGCTTGAATCACTTGTCGCAAAATCCTACAAAGTTTTGTGTTACACTTATATCAAGTTTCAGATCGTTGAATGATTCATCTGTTGATAGGATTCCCACAATGAGATTATAGAAACCTCATATTTTTTTTTTATTAACATACACTTATATCAACAAATTTGTGAATATAGATTTATGGGGAGGACTCCCTAAAAATGTGTTTTTGTTTAGGTATCCTATAAGAAAGACTATAAAGATGACATGTGACACCCCTTGAAACTAAGTAAAATTACACTTTAGTCCTTTTTTTTTTAAAGGTAAACTTCATAAACAGAAAAACGACGACCCAAGCCGGGCCGACAAACAAACTACAAAATTACACTTTAGTCCTGAAACACAAAATCTCATCCTTTTGTTTTCTTAAAAAAAAACACAACACACAAAAAAAAAAAAAAAAAAAAAAAAAACCCAGCACAAAAATTCAGTAAGAAAACTCAACACAAAAAACTCCAGTAAAAAATCCAGCTATAAAAAATCCAAGAGTGTTATACAACATAAAAATATAGTGCAATGTTTTTGTATTTATTTTACTTCTCATTTTTATATAGGAATATGATACTCAATTGAAAGATGAAAATTACTTGCTTTTATGATGTATTCTTTTAAATAATAGTGTCGTGAAAAAAAATCTGAATGTTTAGGAAAAGCGTGAAATTTGAAAAAAAAATATATACTAAAAAAGTAGTTCTTTCAAAAATAACAGTTATTCTCTTTTTTTCTACACTTTGATCTCAACTATTAATTATAAAATAAAAAAGCTAAGATGTCTTATTATCCTATTTAGGAAAAATCAATTTTATTATTATCATCTCCGTGCATATATTCTTGTTCTAGTATCCTAGTTATTAATTTAACAATATGATATAAGTCTATACCTTTTAACAATTTTCCGTAAGTACACATTTCCTTCATACTTAATTTCAAATAGTCAATACATTTAATTTAGTAATATTGTTTTGAAACAGCTAAACTAAGATGTACTGTTTATATAATATTGTTTAATTGATCAGTCTCAAAGTGGAGCTGAAGACTAAAAAAAATCAGAAATTGTCATGGAAATATCACGGGGAAGTAAGATCAAATACAAATCACATTTCGCATACAAACTGTAAGAACCATTTAAAAAGTGGCATGTGACATCCAACCAATTATAGAGAAATGATAAAATAATATCCTAAATAATATCAATTATATTGAATTCCCTATAAATATACGAACATTTATTTGGATCTTCCTTTTGTTTTCAATGTGCTAATTAAGAAAATTGCTGATATCATTCAAATATGTGCTAAAATCAATTATCATGATTAATTTTCATGTGCTAATATAATTCACAATTGCTACTTTTATGTATGTATTGTTTTGGTATGTGCTAATTTAACTTTTTTTAAATACTAGGATCTGTTCTTACGGTTTGTAGGATAAATATGGTTTGTACTGGAACCAACCCCATATCACGGGTCCTTTGGTTTTCAGAATTTAATGATATTGTAAAATATTTGTGAAAAAAAAAATATGTTTGGTTGAATTTTGATGGAAGTTGAATTGCTAAATATTCTACCACATTCCTCAATAAAAGAAATTTAACATTCCATCAAAAATGTGATGGATTCTAATTTTTTCAATGAAATGTGTAATGATTACAAAATACACCCTATCTTTTCCATTCATCATCCACGTTTTTCACGCAGTCAACCTTATAACAGTATTCTCCCTGATGATGATGGTGAAGAATAAGAAATATATGTGTGATAATTACAAACAGAAACATCTAATCAGATCTAATAAGATTACAAAACGAAATTGATAATTGACCTATATATTAAAAAAGAGTTAAATGTCATTTTAGTCCCTTTGGTTTAAGCCATTTTGTCAGCTTAGTCCAAAGGTTTCATTTTTAACATCTGGATCCAAAAAGGTTTCGTCGTTGCCATTTTGATCCAACTGACTTAACTCCATCTATATGTATTAAGTCTGCCAAAGGCATTTTAGTCATTTCATTTTTCTTTTAATTAAACCTTTATTCTTTATTGTTTATTCCTCTCTTCTTCCCGCCCTTTCACCAATAAACCATTTTCTAAATCTCTAAAACCCCTTCTCTCTCTCTCTTTGTACCTCAATAACACACCCTCTCTCTCTCCATCTTCTTCTCTGCAACTCTCTCTCTCTCTATAGCTCAATAACCACCTCCGCCACACCCACCTGCAACCACCAGTGACACCGACCCCTTAACACATCCCATCACAATTATCCAACCACCGAACAGCTTCACAACACCACCATACCACCAACAATCTGTCACCAAACGCACAACCACCATATCTCTAACTTCCTTTTCCCGTCATCACACTCATCAGACTTTGGACAGAGAAAACCCTCAATGATTCTAGTGACCAAGTCCATTTGTCTTCTCCGGCTCCGAATGTGTAATTTTGTAAGTCACCTATAACTACTTCAGCTCCCTTTTTCAATTACACTGCTGGGAGCCCGAGACCACTGGACTCCTGATATGAAATTGGGTCAAAAAGATTCAGATAGGATCATATAGGAGCAGATGAGATCAAACCCACCACCCATTTTGTCCAATCGGGTCGGATCCGGTTACCCATGATCTCTTATACTCCGAAACACCCATAATATCCCATGTTCCGAGCAAAATTTACTAACCACGTAGGTGGAACTCCAGAGTGTTGTTCAGAACAAACTCATAAAATAACATCCTTTTCTTTTTTTTTTTTTTTTTTTTTTGTATTTTCCTTTGATGGAGGAACACTTTGTTGCAAGTTTTGAGGTGCAGTGCAGGCCATCTACATATTCATAGCAACAAAAAATATTTACTAATGTAACAATATGTCATGATACCAAAAGTTGAATCTACTAGTATAGCATTTTCAGATTAACCATAACCAATGCTAATTTTCAAATCAACATCTAAATCTATAGCCATTAACATAGCCGAATAAAAGCTAATCCAAATCAACAAAACAGTAAAGCAAGTTTATCAAACATTTAACAATAACAGGTACCATAAAACTAAACACCAAACCTTTGAATCCTAGCGCATCATCCACAGTCGCGGCACGACGTCGTCTCATCCGTCTCTTGTACCAAACAACGAAAGTTAAGGATTGTTTGTGTAGGTTAAGGATTGTTGATGTTAGTGATTGGAGAGAGTAAAGGAGAAACTCGCTTTTCGAAAGACGCTCTCTCACATGAGGATCGAGAAAGATGGTGGCGTGAGTGTAGTGGTGTAGAAGCTGAATGTGTGGGAAAGGGCCTAAAAGACATCGCACCGTTCAAGCTGAATGTGTGGGAAGGAGTGTTAAGAGAGAAAGTGGATGTTGAAGAGAGAGAGACATGCTTTTTATATAGGAATAAACAATAAACAATAAAGGATTAATTAAAAGAAAAATAAAATGACTAAAATGCCCTTGGCAGACTTAACACATATGGACGGAGTTAAGTCAGTTGAACCAAAATGGCAACGACGAAACCTTTTTGGATCCAGGTGTTAAAAATGAAACCTTTGGACTAAACTGACAAAATTGTCTAAACCACAGGGACTAAAATGACATTTAGGATAAATATGGTTTGTACTGGAACCAACCCCATATCACGGGTCCTTTGGTTTTCAGAATTTAATGATATTGTAAAATATTTGTGAAAAAAAAAATATGTTTGGTTGAATTTTGATGGAAGTGGAATTGCTAAATATTCTACCACATTCCTCAATAAAAGAAATTTAACATTCCATCAAAAATGTGATGGATTCTAATTTTTTCAATGAAATGTGTAAATGATTACAAAATACACCCTATCTTTTCCATTCATCATCCACGTTTTTCACGCAGTCAACCTTATAACAGTATTCTCCCTGATGATGATGGTGAAGAATAAGAAATATATGTGTGATAATTACAAACAGAAACATCTAATCAGATCTAATAAGATTACAAAACGAAATTGATAATTGACCTATATATTAAAAAAATATGGAATGAACAGTAATAAAATATATATTTTAAAAAAAGAATGGAATTAACACTAATAAAAATAGAATTGAATGAATGGTATCGGGTATCGATGCTAGTATTAAATTTATCAAACCGGGTGTATTTTCGATACCGGTTCGGCACCGGTATTCATCGGTTTTTACCCTCAAATACCGGTGTCGTACCAGTACCGACCGGTACCGTACAAGGTATATTCGGTACCGGTACCCACTTTTGAGGATTTCGGTAACGGTATTTTCGGTACCGGTTGGTACCGAGCTCATCAAATCCTGTAGCAACGTAGCAATGCAAGTAATTGCACCGTTTAGATTACTTTTCATACACACAGTAAGTAAACTATATTTCGTTTGAATGAGGTTTTATATACACAACAACTTATTTTGCTTTATTTTTTCTCTTTTTCTGTAATGAATGCATTGTAGCATATAAAATTAACTTGGATATATTTAGATTATTGATGAGCAATCGTATCAAATCCTGTAATCAAATCGGTATCGTATCGGTACCAAATTTACTATACTAAATCATTTTCGATACCAATTTGGTACCCACCTTTTGTCGTTTTCAGAATCGTTACTTTCGGTTCGACATCGGTCTAGCACCATACCTGTATTTATTGATTTTTACCTTCAAATACTATACCGTATTGTACCGAGCATTTTTGGTGCCGGTTCCTAATTTTGATGATTTTCTGGATCGGTACTTTCGTTGCCGTTATCGGTACCGAGCTCTTCCATATTTTAACATGTTAGCGCTGTAATAACTGAACTGAAAACAACCGAATTTCCAACGTGTAGGACGTGTGGGTCCTATTATTATATATATTAGGTTATTTAAAATCATTTTTTTAAGACAGAGTGACTATCCTTTTCACGACATTTTTATTTATGTTTTGATATTCGGTATCTGTTTGCCGTTACTAACACACGTTTTACAGTCATTGGGTCTCCGCCGCAACGCGCGGGCGGAAAATCAACTAGTAGATTTAATTTTTGGTTTTCGAGTACATCTAAGTTGAAAAAACAAAACATACTAAAATATAGGATTATGATCAAATACAAAGGCCTCTAATTGTAAGAAGTGTATAAAGACTCCTAAAAAAACCCACTAAAAAAAAAAAAAAAAAAAAAAACCACCACCACCACTCAAAAACCTAAACCCCATCACAAAAAAAAAAAAAAAAAAAAAAAAAAAAAAAATTGACGAAGGGGAGGGGTGTTGGGGGGTTAGGTTTTTGGGTGGTGGTGGGTGTTTAGTTTTTTTTTATTTATTATTATTATTTTTTTTGGGAGGGGGGTGAGGGGTTAGGTTTTTTGGGGTTTTTTTTTGTGAGGTATATTTTTTTTTCGGAGGGGGAGGGGGGGGGGTTTAGGTTTTTGGGTGGTGGTGGGGTGGGGGTGGGGGTGAGTGTTTAGATTTTGGGTGGTGGGTTTAGATTTTAAGTTATTAGACACTTGTCACTTTATAAATCTTTCTTACACTTCTTACAATTAGGAGACTTTATAGAATAACTTAACCACGTAATACTGACTTTTAGCAATGTCCAGAAGAATGTAGTGTGATATTTCTTTACGAAATTGTTGTTTTCTTAATTTCTAACATATCATTTATTTATTTCTATCTAATTTTTTTTGTTGATTTAAACTTTAAATTTCTTTGGTTATTACCATGTTTAATGATATGCTCAATAGGTCAAATAAGATTATGTTTAGATACTCTTTTTTTTATATAAATTCAACAACTTATGATTTTGTTTTCGTTAATACTGTTAATATATTCAATTACAATGGTTTAGGGATTTGCACGCTACTTATGGAACAACAAAAGGATGTCACTGGTAAGAACTTTGTTATAATATTATTTAAACGCTGTTTATTATTATAATTTTGTATGCCGTATTGTACATTGTTGTTTATATATGCAGATGCAGAACCTGCCTAGAGACTATTACAAGTTGATTGTTGATTTTAAGTATCCTATGGGTAAGGTGAAAATAAGGACTTTGGATGGAAAATGTTCACGGTTAAGATTCGGACTTGATATGATTCGGACTTTGAAGCTGCCATCAAAGTCATGGATGTTGTTCATTGGGAAGTTTTCAGTTGATTTACTTTTATCAGGATGTTGCCCTTGCTCTATGTGATTTTTTCTACTACAAACCAGATCACTTCAAGGGTACAAAGGATTACATGTCATGTATTCCTTGACCTCTTTAATATTTACCTACTAACAATCAGTGTTGTAAAAATCGCTAGGCGCTAAGCGCTAGTCGGTCGGTGGAGGACCAACTAGCAAGTAATGACGATTAATAGGAATTAACTAGAATTAACTGGATTGAGATTTTTATATGTAGTTTTTTAAAGTAGACATGTTCTAACCCCTCATTGACCCATTTTTTAAGTAATTGGCGGGAATTTATATGATCTGGTGGAAATTTGGCCGGGATCTTGCCAAAATTTGGCCGTTGACCACCTAGTTATATAAAAAATATTAGGTGCATGCTTGCGATTCGTGGGAGGGGATTGAATCACATAGATGAGTGATGAATCACTTAAATCACAATATTTCAAGAATCGCTGAATCTTGAATCTTGAAGTGTCGTGTTATTGGCACACTTAACATTTTTAAATCGACATCTTTAATGTGGGTCGTATAGCCCTATACAACTCGTATACGGCTAATAACAATTCCCCAGGCCAGTCAAAGGTTGACACAGTCGTCACATGTAAACACTATACGCATCGTATTTTGTCACTCAACAATGACAGAAAGTGATGGATGTGACTATTACGTCAGCCCTATACGGATCCGTATTGATATCTGAAAAACCATTTCAACTTTCTGCCTTTATAAACAACGACGGAGACGATGAAATTTTCATTGTTTCTTCTTCGCTTCTTTCTTTCTTTCGACAAACGATTCTACCATGTCTTGGCTTGATCTCCATTACGTTTTTGGCGAGTCGTTCGGCAACAACACGGGTACATTTATTTTGGAAAGCAGTGTGGTATAGTATTTCTAACTTGTTTTGTGTGTTTTATATATGAAATTCTTACCACGCTGTTGTTTTAGGAGAGGCATGTTGTCCCTGATTCTTACGACATGGCGGGCCCGGAGGGGGTGCGAGGTGGGCGACGGCTCAGGGCCCAAACCCTCTGAGGGCCCAAAATTTTTTTTTTAATAAAGTTACGTTGTAGAACTTAGAATATATAAATACTAAATTGGGAAATGACATGATGAGGCGCATGGTCTGGTGGTTCCCTGTGTCACTTTATTAGTAAGTAGACATTGGGTTCTAATCCTAGTAACTTCACTTTTAGTTGGTTTTTTTTCCTTTATGTTTGTTACCCATACATTAAATTCAAATGACATTAATTGTCTAATTTGATGTTACATAAATTAAAATGTGAATCATAGTTATTTTTCAAATCTAGTTTAAAAATGATTATTGAGTAAATTGTAACAACCCGCTTTTGGAAAGTCAAAGTACAAGTCAAAGTCAAAGTAAAAGGAAGAAAATATTGCTAATTGTGATCTGTCACTCCTTGCTTCACTAATGATTGTACGTTAATGACTTGTAATCGAATCTATTAGTTTAATCGTTTTAGTTGTATTATGTAGAGTATCTATTAATAATCAAAGTTTAATTGCTATTTAATCGCATGCTTATCGCTAATCGCTATCGCAATCGCAACTCGAATTATGTGTTCTGGATATTGTTTTACGTGTGTGTGCTACTTATGTGTTACTTGTGCATGTTATGTTTATGTTGAGGTGTTAATCCCAATCGCAATCGCAATTCTATCGCATCGCAATCTAATCGCAAACGCTAAACGCAAGTTATTTATAGTGATTGTATGTTAAATATAGTAGTTAAGTTATTTGTGTAACTAGTGGGTAATACTATCGCATCGCGCACTCGAATCACATCGCAACGCTCAACACGCGAATTGAAACGACAAAACTCAACGCGCTGGACACTTGGATCGAGTGGCCAACCGATCGAGTGGCCATTCGATGACCTACTCGACACTTATGCACTTTCCATTTTGGGAAACCCTATAAATACCCTCCTGTCACATCATTGATGTGACAGCTCCTCACTCTACCAGCCGCACTCAAGCTCTCTTTTCTCTCGATTTCTCGCAATTCTTGTAAGTTTTCAACTCAAAGGTTGTACTTCTATGATCTACACGCACTCCTTCATCTTTTTCACCTTTGAATCTTAACTTTTTACCGTGAAATCACCGGATTTGAGGTGTTCTAGGGTGATGTCATCATGGAGTTCTTATGAACTTCAAGGTTTGGCTTCATTCCACCAAGAACAACTTAGATCTGAAGGATTTCCACAAGATTAAACAATGTTTTTGCATAGATCTACACACATTCATGATTAGAGGGATTGAAAGATGGTTTCCAACTTTCTTTCAACTCTTATACACTCAATGCACTCAAAACCGATAGAATCGGAGCTCGTTCTGACCTTCTACTCTTTCTTAGTGAGGTGTTGGTCCAAGATCTGAATTCTATCCAAGGGACGATTGATTTCGGGTTAAGCATGAACCACCGTATCGAACAGTTAACTGATCGGACTAGGGTGATTCCTGTTCGATCGGATCCCTTGGGCCAAGATGGGGTTTCTGCTGTTTAGCACGTTGTCAAACTGTCTCGAACAAACCATAAACATTCAAAATAATCAAGTGTAAAACGATTGGATTCGTGGGACGGATTGTCGTCCGATCGGATTGTCGTCCGATCGGATTGCCGTCCGATCGGACTGCCATCCGATCGAACTGCAATCCGATCGGATTGCACTTGAGCACTTAAACATTTCCAAGTTTCAAAGGACAGAACGTCGAACGGATTGCCGTCCGACCGGACTGCCATCCGATCGAACGACTATCCGATCATGTGACATTTGGGACTTTGGTATTTGATCTTTTTCAAAGGACATCAGTTTCCAACGGATTGCTACCTGTAACATCCTGAAAATATAAACTCTTAAATTTGCAATTTGACTGCAAATAAATTAGTAGAATAAACTAACTAGGAATGACACTAACCTAGTTAGATGATGACTCATGTGTAGTTAAAGACATAAAAATAAACCAAAGGAAACTAGAGGGACCAAAAGTATTAAACTTGAAAATAGTTTTAATAAAAACATTTTAATTAAACACAAACACCCCTTGTGAGGGTGCTGGGATCGATCAGACAAGGGGGAGGGCGACCAAGCATGTTAAAACCCTAAGAACTCACTAATCTCACAAATTGAAGGCTCAAACCAAGTTAAAATCGAGAATCGAGCATAGATTATTGATCCTCATTGCAAGGGGGTTGTAAGGTATGTAAAATTTGATGTTAATTCTCTGTTTGAAATTCTCATGAGTTTGGGAAATTCGAAATTTGATGTTGCATGTTTGCTATTTGGATAGAATAGGGATGATATAGTGTCTGGGAGTAAAACCTAGACAATAACATGTGAAATCATGGCTAATTCCTGAAAATCTCATGAACACATTGAAGGTGGTTCATGGGTTTTGTGGGAAACTAGTAAACACTAGGGTTTTGAATGATTATTCTAGTGTAATATGGGTCATAGAAAATGATTTCTGAAATAATGATGTTTAATGTTATATGAAAGCCTAATTGATGTAAATTTTAGCTAAATAGCAAGCCATGAACTTGAATACAAATGATATAAAAATCTGCCCTTAAAGTGTTTGTGAAAATGTCAAATAGAAGGCAAAATGTTGAGATATAAACAAAAACACATAAATTGGGCTAAATGATAAATTATGCGTTACATGTGAAACAAAGGGTTCTAAATACAATGTGATTGAACTCTATAGGAAAGGAAGTCGGAGCTACGAGCGGACAAGCCGGTGTTGATGCACGGTTAAAGGGTGTGCTTTGAAGGTATGTAAGTTGACCCGTTACATTAAGCGAGTTGTTGATAAACTTTGTATAATCGAATTGTCGGATAGAAATTTCGTTGAATATAGTGACCATGATTATTATTTGAATTATTAGACTTAGAGTTGTCAATGAACCATTTAGTAGTCATCATAATGGAGGATTCCACAAGATGAGCCAATGGGTCAATTAGTTGCGTAAATTGTAGCTTTAGTGCTCTAGTAGCTGATAATGGCGATAATAATCACAAGAGCATTAAACCATGAGATTGGTAAAGAAATGCGGGTGATAATATGCCCCGGATGTTGGGTATAAGGTGCTATAGGCTTACTAGTTAAATGGTAGTAAAATGGGTAAAGTTAGAGTGGGTCGAATAAATGCATAATGGCATATAGTCTTTCGGTCCGTAAATAAACTTTTCGGCATGATAATTGTAATAGGCACGTCGGTAATGAATTTACAGACGTATAGGAAAAAGGATCACCTAAAACGGACTTACGAGTCAAAAGATATGGCCAAACGAAGTTAAAAATCTGAAATTCCGGAGCTGGCAGCAAGTGCAGCTCACAGAAAACAATCTGCTGGAAAACCTCCTCCCCCGCGCCACGCGACAGGGTGAAGTTTTAATTTTTTTTTATTTTTAAATGTTTAATGCTTGGGACTTGTTTATACACTTCATGTAAATGTCAAGACTAACTTTTTGAGTGGTTTTGACCTTAGGTGGTAATGGAAACTAACCGGATGGCGATCGAGCAAGCTTTTGAAGAACCGAACACAATTTGCAAGCTTCCGCGTTAACTATGCCTATGTTTAAACAATACTTTTGATGTAAATGAATTGTTAATCATGTTTTGAATGTTTTAAGCTAGTCGGTAGTTGACTAGTAGGTGTTACTTGAAACCTTTATTTCGTATTTTGTTAAACCAAGGCACTATATATCTAAAGTTTAGTATCTTTTATTAGACTTAGATTAGAATTTTAAACGAGTGTTACAAGTTGGTAATCAGAGCTTAAGGTTGTTAACAAAGTGTTCGGTTCAAGCTTGATCGATCGTCCGGTAAGAATTAATTTATTATTTTAATAAGATTATATCTTATGTAAGAAATGAGAAGTGAATTGATGTGCATGGGAAGAGCGTGTTAACACACTCAAACCCGGAAAGTGCACCAAATGTGAACGGTTAAAGCAAGTTGGGAACTTGGTTAAACCAAAGCAAATGGAGCAATGTTATAAACGAAATGTTTAACATTTAATGTAAACATTTCAGTTTCAAGATGTCGGACGTAAACAATGATGATCCGGTGCAGACAAGCACCGAACAAATGAAAGAGATAATTGCCGAAGAAGTGGGGAAGGCAATTGAAAGTAGTCTATCCGGTTTTATAGACAAAATTCAAAACACGGTGTTGTCACTTGTCAAAGAGCGAGTCAAAAGGTTGGAGGATAGTGTCAACCTTATGAAGGAGAAATCGGGATAACGTAAAGGGTGTTCATACAAAGAATTTATGGCGTGTAAACCGCCAATCTACAACGGGGAGGTTGACCCAATAATTTGCCAAAGATGGTTGGGTGACATCGAAGGGGTGTTTGAAAGAACCCATTGCGATGAAAGTGACTTTGTTGCTTACGGAACAGGCCAGTTGAGAGGTCAAGCCAAAGATTGGTGGGACAATAAAAAGAATGAAATAGGAGCCGAAGCGGTGAGAGCCATGACATGGGAGGAGTTTAAGACGCCGTTTCTTAAACATCATAGTCCCAAGGCGGTCATTAATAAAATCAAGGAAGAGTTCATGCAACTTAGGCACAAGGGCGAGACCATAGACAAGATTACGGCGATGTTTATGGATAAGATGAAGTTTAGTAGTGAATTGGTGACGAATGAAGAACAAAAAATATACTACTACTATAACATGTTGAGCGCTGAATATAGGGAGTTTATGACTCCTTCAAAATACGAGACCCTTACCGAGATCATAAACGTTGCTCGGGAACGGGAAATCGAGTTGAAGAAACAAGTTGAAAGGGGTGAACGAAGGGCACATGATGTGAATCCAAGCCCTACAAAGAAAGCTCGAACTGGAGAATCGGGAAAGAAGGCGGATGCTAAAGGTGGGTCGCCAAGTTGCAAGGTGTGTGGAAAGGGACACAAGGGTGAGTGTCGCTTCAAAGACAAGCCGTGTCCGGTTTGTGGGAAGACGGGACACACCGCATCATTATGTCCGGGAAAGGTTTCCATTTGCTATAAATGTTATCAGCCCGACCACAAAAAGTCTGAATGCCCAGAGTTGGTTGGAAAGAGAGACATTAAAGAATCTCCAACGGAAGCTCCAAAGGCGAAAGCTAGGTCCTTCCAACTTACAGCAGTCGAAGCAAAGATAGAACCCGATGTGGTCTAAGGTACATTCGCAATAAACTCGATCCCCGCACGTGTATTATTTGATACGGGTGCGAATAAATCCTTTATTTCACATGGATTTATTCGACATCCTTTATTTATATTGACGAAGTTACCTATACCTTTAGAGGTTGAAATAGGAGATAACAAAAGTTTCATAGTTTGTGATGTTTGTCGAGGCTGCAAATTAAGCATCGACGTGCCGAAGACGGCTTTCCGCACGTGATACGGACATTACGAATTCCTCGTGATGTCATTTGGGCTAACAAATGCACCCGCGCCTTTCATGGACCTCATGAACCGGGTTTGCAAGCCAATGTTGGATAAATCAGTCATCGTGTTTATCGATGATATTTTGGTGTATTCAAAAAGTGAAGCTGAACATGCACACCACTTACAAGAGGTGTTAGAGACACTTAGACGAGAGAGGTTGTATGCGAAATTCTCTAAGTGTGCCTTTTGGTTACGAGAGGTGAAATTTCTCGGCCACATCATAAGTGCCGATGGAGTATTAGTAGATCCGTCAAAGATCGAGGCCGTGTCGAAATGGAATCCCCCGAAGAACCCTTCGGAAATTAGAAGCTTCTTAGGGCTTGTGGGGTACTATAGGAAGATCATTCAAGACTTCTCCAAGATTGTGTCGCCACTAACAAAGTTGACCCAGAAGGAGGAAAGGTTCATTTGGGGTGTTGAACAAGAAAGGGCGTTTCAGACGCTAAAAAAGAAATTAACTCAAGCTCCGGTATTAACGTTGCCGGATGGAGTCAAGGACTTGGTGGTTTATTCGGATGCCTCATTACTGGGGCTCAGATGTGTTCTGATGCAACGGGGCAAAGTTATAGCTTATGCCTCGAGGAAATTGAAGATACATGAGAAGAAATATCCCACGCACGATCTTGAATTAGCTGCGGTGGTATTTGCTTTAAAAATATGGAGGCACTATTTATATGGGGTAAAGTGCACCATATTCACCGATCACAAAAGCTTAAAATACTTCTTCGATCAGAAGGAGTTAAATATGCGTCAGAGACGATGGTTGGAAACGGTAAAGGATTTCGATTGCGAGATACACTACCACCCCGGAAAGGCGAATGTGGTGGCGGATGCTTTGAGCAGAAAAGTGGACTATGTCCCAATACGAGTAAGGTCGATGCAGCTTGTGGTGACCTCGGGTATACTTGAACGTATCCGAGAGGCGCAAGTAGAAGCAGTGAAAGAGGAGAACTGGAAGAAGGAAAGAATAATTGGCCAGTTAAAAGACTTGTCAGAAGGAAAGGACGGGTTGAAGACTCGATCCGGAAGAATATGGGTTCCAAACACTTGTGGGGTGAAGGCACTACTACTTGATGAAGCCCATAAATCCCGATATTCCATTCATCCGGGTGCGACCAAGATGTACAACGATCTGAAACAAAATTATTGGTGGCCCGGAAAGAAGAGGGATGTGGTGAAATATGTAGAGAAGTGCTTGACTTGCTTACAAGTCAAGGCGGAACACCAGAAACCTTATGGGAAATTGCAACCTTTGGAGATCCCGCTTTGGAAATGGGAACATATCACTATGGACCTATTGACCAAACTACCTAAAAGGATTCGGGGATTCGACGCCATATGGGTGATTATGGATAGATTGACGAAGAGTGCTCATTTTATTCCTATAAGTGAGACATATACTTCGGAAAAGATGTCCGAGGTATATACAAACGAAATAGTGGCACGTCACAGAGTACCGGTATCTATCGTGTCAGATAGAGATACCCGGTTTACTTCAAACTTTTGGCGAGATTTTCAAGAACAAATGGGAACGAAACTTTTCATTAGCACCGCCTACCATCCCCAGACGGATGGGCAGAGTGAAAGAACAATACAGACGCTAGAAGATATGTTACGGGCATGTATCATCGACTTTGGTGGAAGTTGGGATGTTTATCTACCTTTGGCCGAATTTTCATACAACAATAGTTACCATTCGAGTATTGGCATGTCACCTTACGAGATGCTATATGGTAGGAAATGCAGAACCCCGGTGTGTTGGGGTGAAGTGGGACCACGTGAATTGGCACATACAGACATAATTCAAGCCACTAATGAGAAAATTGAAGTGGTGCGAGCCCATTTGAAGGCAGCCCAAGATAGACATAAGTCTTATGCTGACAAAAGACGAAGACCGATTGAATTTCAGATAAGCGATATGGTTATGCTAAAAGTTTCCCCATGGAAGGGCGTTATCAGATTCAGAAAGAGGGGGAAACTAAGCCCGAGGTTTATCAGGCCATTTAAAATCGGCGAACGGATTGGCAAGGTGGCTTATCGCCTCGAGCTACCGGAAGAGTTGAGTGGAATACATGGCACGTTTCACGTGTCACAATTGCAGAAATGTCTAGCAGAAGAGACAACTTATATCTATTACGACGATATCGAGATGGATAATAGCCTGAATTATGCGGTAAAGCCATTGGAGATTTTAGATCGAAAGGTCAAGAACTTGCGAAACAAACAAATCGATCAAGTCAATATCATGTGGGAGCATGGAAGGGTTCAGACACTACATGGGAGTCCGAAGAGGAGATGCGACGTCTCTACCCTACGTTATTTGGTACGTACTTCGGTTTCGGGGACGGAACCCTTTTAAGGGGGGTGGACTTGTAACATCCCGAAAATATAAACTCTTAAATTTGCAATTTGACTGCAAATAAATTAGTAGAATAAACTAACTAGGAATGACACTAACCTAGTTAGATGATGACTCATGTGTAGTTAAAGACATAAAAATAAACCAAAGGAAACTAGAGGGACCAAAAGTATTAAACTTGAAAATAGTTTTAATAAAAACATTTTAATTAAACACAAACACCCCTTGTGAGGGTGCTGGGATCGATCAGACAAGGGGGAGGGCGACCAAGCATGTCAAAACCCTAAGAACTCACTAATCTCACAAATTGAAGGCTCAAACCAAGTTAAAATCGAGAATCGAGCATAGATTACTGATCCTCATTGCAAGGGGGTTGTAAGGTATGTAAAATTTGATGTTAATTCTCTGTTTGAAATTCTCATGAGTTTGGGAAATTCGAAATTTGATGTTGCATGTTTGCTATTTGGATAGAATAGGGATGATATAGTGTCTAGGAGTAAAACCTAGACAATAACATGTGAAATCATGGCTAATTCCTGAAAATATCATGAACACATTGAAGGTGGTTCATGGGTTTTGTGGGAAACTAGTAAACACTAGGGTTTTGAATGATTATTCTAGTGTAATATGGGTCATAGAAAATGATTTCTGAAATAATGATGTTTAATGTTATATGAAAGCTTAATTGATGTAAATTTTAGCTAAATAGCAAGCCATGAACTTGAATACAAATGATATAAAAATCTGCCCTTAAAGTGTTTGTGAAAATGTCAAATAGAAGGCAAAATGTTGAGATATAAACAAAAACGCATAAATTGGGCTAAATGATAAATTATACGTTACATGTGAAACAAAGGGTTCTAAATACAATGTGATTGAACTCTATAGGAAAGGAAGCCGGAGCTACGAGCGGACAAGCCGGTGTTGATGCACGGTTAAAGGGTGTGCTTTAAAGGTATGTAACTTGACCCGTTACATTAAGCGAGTTGTTGATAAACTTTGTATAATCGAATTGTCGGATAGAAATTTCGTTGAATATATTGACCATGATTATTATTTGAATTATTAGACTTAGAGTTGTCAATGAACCATTTGGTAGTCATCATAATGGAGGATTCCACAAGATGAGCCAATGGGTCAATTAGTTGCGTAAATTGTAGCTTTAGTGCTCTAGTAGCTGATAATGGCGATAATAATCACAAGAGCATTAAACCATGAGATTGGTAAAGAAATGCGGGTGATAATATGCCCCGGATGTTGGGTATAAGGTGCTATAGGCTTACTAGTTAAATGGTAGTAAAATGGGTAAAGTTAGAGTGGGTCGAATAAATGCACAATGGCATATAGTCTTTCAGTCCGTAAATAAACTTTTCGGTATGATAATTGTAATAGGCACGTCGGTAATGAATTTACAGACGTATAGGAAAAAGGATCACCTAAAACGGATTTACGAGTCAAAAGATATGGCCAAACGAAGTTAAAAATCTGAATTTCCGGAGCTGGCAGCAAGTGCAGCTCACAGAAAACAATCTGCTGGAAAACCTCCTCCCCCGCGCCACGTGAGGGCCTGTCGTGCCACGCGACAGGTTGAAGTTAAATTTTTTTTTTTATTTTTAAATGTTTAATGCTTGGGACTTGTTTATACACTTCATGTAAATGTCAAGACTAACTTTTTGAGTGGTTTTAACCTTAGGTGGTAATGGAAACTAACCGGATGGCGATCGAGCAAGCTTTTGAAGAACCGAACACAATTTGCAAGCTTCCGCGTTAACTATGCCTATGTTTAAACAATACTTTTGATGTAAATGAATTGTTAATCATGTTTTGAATGTTTTAAGCTAGTCGGTAGTTGACTAGTAGGTGTTACTTGAAACCTTTATTTCGTATTTTGTTAAACCAAGGCACTATATATCTAAAGTTTAGTATCTTTTATTAGACTTAGATTAGAATTTTAAACGAGTGTTACACTACCCGATCGGATTGCCATCCGATCGAGTAACCATCCTGCTGTGAACGTGTTCTCACTAAGTGTCTTGCCAATCGGATCGCTATCCGATCGAACTGCCATTCGATCGATCGACCTGAAGGGTAGAGATACTTCTCTATTTTCAAAATGCTACAACGAAAATTTCAAAGCCAACATACACAAACACATCCTTACCAAACGAATGTCAATCCAATCGAATGGCCATCCGAGCGGATGAGCATCCGAACGGATTGCCATCCGACACTTGGTTAATTTTCACCGTTTTACGCACCGCTCTTCGCTTATGCTTTCGTTAACTGTTCAGGCTAATCACACTAGCGCTCCCTTCAATCCATTTCCATCGCTGTGAGTATACTCGATCCCTTTTTGCTTTATGCACTTTTGGGTGTTACATACGTTACGTATTCTATATCACAATCGAATACACAATGCAAACACTATTTATACGCTGACCGTTATTGCATGTTACTTGTTACTCGATGAATGCTTGTATGTTATATTAACATAGTGATTGTTGCCTGACACCTTAGCAACGATAGTACTATTTGTTTGGACTCAGCACCTGTCGTGGACAGGGGTTGTTAAGGTTACCTCTTCACGTGTCACAGTGGTGATATGTGTTGCGCATTCTACAACTCGCAGTCTAGTCTATGCAGATTTCATTGTCGATAACCTACTAGCTTCGCATTATACATGTTACATGTTGGTTATGCGTAAACGATTTTGAACTCTACTATTACTATTAAACTTGTATGCTCACCTTTACACTATGTGTATTGACCGCTATTTTAACGTATGTGACAGATGCTTAGGATGTTTGCTTGCTGTTTAATGAACCAAGCTAGGAAGGAGTCTAGAAACAAACTAAATAAAATCTGAGTTGTCGGAATGGATATTTATCTTTTAGAACAATGTCTGTAATAACTGTTTTTATTTTATATGTGTGTGGTATGGGACATGAACCTTTAATATATTATAAGAAATAGTTGTTATGGATTCTCCTGGACAATCTATTTCGCTCAGTGCCATGCCCCGATGTTTCCGTCATCGGTTGGGGTGTGACAGATTGGTATCAGAGCCATAACTATAGGGAATTAGGCAAGACTCGACCTAGTCCAGGTCGATGTCTTTAAAACGACCTAGTCTATAGTCTAAGTACCAACAGACCGACTTGTGCATACCTAGTATGGGTTTTGCAC
Organism: Helianthus tuberosus; assembly: GCA_030545235.1. NCBI lineage: Eukaryota > Viridiplantae > Streptophyta > Magnoliopsida > Asterales > Asteraceae > Helianthus > Helianthus tuberosus. The sequence goes on along the minus strand of CM060446.1, from coordinate 25,346,474 downwards.
GAGTTTATTCGCTACTTCTCGCTTGAACTCGCTATACACTACACACTTGCGCGAACATCGCATACTAGAGTTCTGCGTGAAGTCAGCCTTTCCTAAGGCTGGACATACGCACAGACGGACGATCTGGTTAAGATTAGGTGTGAAAACCGCAAACTCTCGACCGGTTCACTCGTTCAAATTGCTATAAACAAGAGAAATTGCGTTAAACTAGGAGTGAAATCCATACTTCGACGCATATCTCCTAATCTATCCCGTGATTTCATCACCCAAACAGGAACGTAGTCGCTAAGTTAGGGGTGAAACCCGAACCTTGATGACTCATTCTACTCTCTAATGTGGTTTTACAAAACTCTCACCAAAGTCTTGACGGACTCCAACGACTTGAGGTCACACCCTAGCTGGAAGGATGCGTGCCGATCGCTCAAATTGAAGCGAGAGCACAGTCCAGAAACCAAAGTGTGCACTTACGAGTCCTTGTGAATAGTCGAACCACTTTGGGTAGTCAAAGTCTAGCTAGCCAAGACAATCTATCCTCGATTTTATATGTTTCGATTTTGGATTTGCTGCCGCCAACTCTGTGATTTAACGATTTTATGTGAATTTTACGTGATTTCATGTGTTTATGTGTTTCGATTTTGGTGATTTACTCGCTTTTCGCTATTCGCTTCGACCAAAACACACCACTCGCACTGCACATTTACCTCAAAACGCAAACAAATCGCTGGTCTATGATCGCTATGCTACTCGTTGTGTGCTCGCTATTCGAAATTGCTATACTTAATCGCTATACGCTGCTGTGAAGGATAGGTGAATACGTGCAACATATGTGTCTAGGTTAGACTATGTGCCTATGTGATACTGTGCTTACGTGGACTACATGCTTATGTGTTTATGTGCTTATGTGATTCTGTTTTTACGTGGATACGTGTTCCTGAGCTTTATGGTGAATCGCTAGACTATACTAGGACTAATCGAAGCCGTGTCTGAATCCTATGGCGCTGTCTATTGCAGACAATGTCGTCATTTGGATCATTTCACTCACGCTCAGCTCGCCGCAATTATGATGACAAACGCATCGACGCCCTCGTCGCTAAGCAAATGGCGAAAGTTATCCCCCAGATTGTTAATGAGCTGAATGAAAACACTAGTAAGTCTTCTGAAGAGTCCAGGACTGATGCTCCTAAAGTTGCTTTTAGCTTCAAGCAGTTCAAAGCATTCGGCCCAAAAGAGTTTACCTGTGAAGACGGGCCTACGGCCATGTTCCAATGGTTTGATTCGATCGAGGTCACCCTGCGCCAGAGTGGCTGTCCTGATAATCTCCGTACTCTTAACGCCACTGGCGTCTTCCAATCCCGAGCTCTAGATTGGTGGACGGCCGAGAGAAACAAGCACATAAATGATGCAGCTTACGGGCTAACGTGGGATGAGTTGAAGGACGTTATGATGCAAGAGTTCTGCCCTCCCCACGAGCGCCAAAAGCTGGAGGATGAGTTCTGGAATATCAAGCAGAAAGATGGTGACAACGCTGGTTTAACTGCTCGCTTCAAGCAATTGAGTATTATCTGTCCAGGCCAGGTGACTACGCCCGAAATCACCATCAAGAAGTATATCCGTGCTCTTCCGGATTGCGTGGCTGATTTCATTCAAGCTGCAAAGACGACAACAATTGAGGAAACCTACTTACTCGTTGCTGAGCTCAATGAAAAGCGAGCCAATTCTGGTTACTGGGAAAAAGCCTCCAAGAATCTGCATCAAGCTACCGGTGTTCCAACTGCTGAAACCACTGCCGCACCTCAGTCATCCAAGCTCTCTTGCCGCAAAAGTAAGAATAACAGCAGTTCCAGCAACAAGGACTGTGCGATCACTGCAGCTCCGCTCCAAACAGTACCACCGCAACCTCAACACCGCCAAGTAGCGGCACCGGTCACCAAAGCACCGCCAGAAAAACGTGCGTATACTGGTCCTCACCCTGCTTGCCCTACTTGTACCTATAACCACCCTGTGGGAATCGCTTGCAGATACTGTGTGCATTGCAACATGTACGGCCACTTCACCGTAAACTGCCATACAGGTCCATGTCAAACCCCCGCTCCAGCACAAGGTCAAGCTCCTACTCAGCAAGCTCTACTTACTGCTCCTCAAGGCCATCAATTGGCTCCTGCACCCGCGAACCATGCTAGAGCTTGCTATGCGTGTGGTGATCCCAACCACTTCGCAAACATGTGCCCTAATTGAGTGGTGAAGCAAGAGCCACAATAGCAGCAGCCCCAGCAGCAGCCTCAGCAACAGCAACAACAGCCAGCAGCCCGCGGACGCTCATTCAACGTTAACGCCCGTCAGGCTCAAGCAGACAACAATGTGGTCAATGGTACGTTCCTTGTGGATGGTATATATGCTTCATGTTTATTTGATACTGGAGCAGATAATTGTTTTGTATCGTTTGAATTCGAAAAGCTTCTAAATCGTAAGCGCGCTCATCTCCCATCGACGTTCGATGTTGAAGTTGCCACCGGAAGAACCTTCGCAGTCAATTCTGTTCTACGTGATTGTACGCTTGAACTCAACAATTACGTCTTCCCTATCGATCTTATTCCGATGTAGCTCGGTAGTTTTGACATCATAGTAGGCATGGATTTTCTTTGCGAAAATCGTGCTGAAGTTGTTTGCTTCGAAAAAATGATTTGTTTCTCGCTCGCTAATGGTGATCAATTTTGTGTGTACGGCGAAACTCCCTTGAAAGGCCTCAAACTTATGTCATGTGTCCAGGCTAGCAAGTGTCTCCGTAAGAAATACCAAGCTTTCTTGGCACACATTGTAGTAGTGGAGAAAAAGGAAGTTAAGGAGGTAGACCAGGTGCCTGTAGTTTGTGAATTTCCCAACGTATTTTCTGAAGATCTTCCCAGATTACCTCCCACCCGTGATATCGATTTCCGAATCGACCTCATTCCTGGAGCAAATCCTGTTGCTAAAGCGCCTTATCGTCTCGTCCTTCCGAAATGCGCAAACTCTCGAGTCAGCTTAAGGAACTACTTGATAAAGGCTTTATTCGCCCTAGCACCTCTCCATGGAGCGCGCCTGTCCTTTTCGTAAAAAAGAAGGATGGTTCGTTTCGGATGTGCATCGACTATAGGGAGTTGAATAAGCTGACAATCAAGAATCGTTATCCCTTGCCTCGAATTGATGATTTGTTTGATCAGTTACAAGGTGCTACGTGTTTTTCTAAGATCGATCTACGCTCAGGCTATCACCAACTACGCATTCAAGAAGATGATATACCCAAAACCGCTTTTCGAACCCGCTATGGTCATTACGAGTTTGCTGTCATGCCTTTTGGTTTGACCAACGCTCCCACCGTTTTCATGGATCTAATGAATCGAGTGTGCAAACCCTTCCTTGATCGCTTCGTAATCGTGTTCATCGATGATATCCAGATCTATTCCAAGTCAAAAGCCGAACACTCGCAGCATCTACGTTTGGTTCTTGAGTTACTCCAAGGAAACCGTCTCTACGCCAAATCTCCAAGTGCGAATTCTGGCTGGAGGAGGTCCAATTCTTGGGTCATATTGTCAATAGTCAAGGTATTCACGTCGATCCCACAAAGATCGAAGCTGTTAAGAGTTGGGTTACACCCAAGAATCCGTCTGAAGTCCATTTTTTTCTCGTACTGGCAGGCTATTACCGCCATTTTATCGAAGGTTTCTCTAAGATCGCTGTGCCGGTTACCTCTCTTACGCATAAGGACAAACCTTTTGTTTGGGGAACTAAACAAGAGGAAGCTTTTCAAACTCTCAAAGCTATGCTTTGCAATGCTCCAATGCTCTCACTGCCTGACAGAAACGACGACTTTATAGTCTACTGTGATGCCTCAAACCTTGTTCTTGGTTGTGTTCTCATGCAACAAGATAAGGTTATCGCGTACGCTTCTCGACAGCTCAAGATCTACGAGAAGAACTACACCACACACGACCTCGAGCTTGGCGCAGTTGTTTTTGCGTTAAAGATTTGGCGACACTACCTTTACGGTACCAAGTGTACGATCTTCACCGATCATAGGAGCCTGCAACACATCTTTGACCAAAAGTAACTGATGCGTCAACGCCAGTGGGGAGAACTCCTCAACGATTACGACTATGAGATTCGTTACCATCCAGGCAAAGCAAACGTCGTTGCCGATGCTCTCAGTCGAGGAAGTTATCTGCTTAGCGTTCATAATATCCAAGCCCAACATCATATCGAAACTCTTATCCGTGACGCACAACATGCTTGTTTTACCAAACGAACCTTGAAGAAGGAAATGATTCTAAACGATGGCGCCCAACTCGAGAATAAATCGAATGGTATCTTTCATTATTTGGATCGAATTTGGATTCCCAATCGCACCAATTTACGACAACTCCTGATGGACGAAGACAACAAATCTCGATATTCTATTCATCCCGGTGCCGACAAGATGTACCAGGACATGTGCTACAAGTACTGGTGGCTGGGCATGAAGAAGAATATCGCTATCTATGTTTTGAAGTGCCTGACCTGTTCCAAGGTCAAGGCTGAGCATCAAAGACCCTTTGGCTTGCTCGTTCAACCCGATATCCCGATGTAGAAATGGGAGAGTATAGCTATGGACTTCATAACGAAACTTCCGCGTACGCAATCAGGTTATGATAGCATTTGGGTTGTAGTTGACCGTTTGACCAAGTCAGCTCACTTCCTGCCGATACGAGAAGACTTTAAGGTAGAAAAAATAGCCCGAATCTACACCGGCGAAATCATTTGTCGACACGGGACGCCTCGTGACATCCTCTGACCGCGATGGTCGGTTTACCTCGCGTCTTTGGGAAACATTTCAATCTGCTCTCGGTACTACTCTTAATCTAAGTATCGCTTTCCATCCCCAAGCTGACGGTCAGACTGAAAGAACGATTCGCACCCTTAAAGACATGCTTCGATCGTGCGTCATAGATTTCAATGGTAATTGGGACGCGCACTTACCTTTGGTCGAATTCTCGTAGAATAACAGTTATCATTCTAGCATACAAGTGGCACCATTTGAGGCTTTATATGGAAGGAAATGTCGATCGCCTATTGTGTGGCACGAGATTGGAGACGCGCAAATTACCGGTCCCGATCTGTTGCAAGAAACGACTGAAAAAATCCTCCAAATTCGAGATAATCTGTTGAAAGCTCGGAGCCGACAGAAAAGTTAGGATGATAGACACCGCAAGCCCCTTGAATTTGATGTTGGTGATCACGTACTCCTAAAGGTTGCACCTTGAAAGGGGGTGATCAGATTCGGCAAGAAAGGAAAGCTCGTGCCTCGATATGCTGGACCGTTTAAAATTCTGGAAAGGATTGGAAAAGTGGCCTACAGACTCAAACTACCAGAGGAACTGAGTAACGTCCACCCGACTTTCCACGTTTCGAACCTCAGAAAGTGCTTGGCCGACCAGGAATTACATGTCCCTCTTGAAGATTTACAAGTGGACGAAACATTACACTTTGTGGAAAAGCCTGTCGAGATCGTGGGATGAGAAACCAAGGTGCTCAGACGCTCACGCATTCCCATTGTGAAGGTTCATTGGGAAGGCAAACGCGGAGCCGAGTTTACCTGGGAACTCGAAAGCGACATGAAGGCAAAGTACCCGCAACTGTTTGTTACGCCTACTTCTTAAATTTCGGGATGAAATTTCCTAAAGTAGGGGAGGCTGTAACAACACGCTTTTGGAAAGTCAAAGTACAAGTCAAAGTCAAAGTCAAAGGAAGAAAAGATTGCTAATTGCGATTTGTCACTCCTTGCTTCACTAATGATTGTACACAAACACATCCTTACCAAATGAATGTCAATCCAATCGATTGACATCCGATCGACTGGCCATCCGATTGGATTGCCATCCGATCGGATTACCATCCGACACTTGGCTACTTTTCACCGTTTTACGCACTGCTCTTCGCTTATGCTATCGTTAAATGTTCAGTCTAATCACACTAGCGCTCCCTTCAATCCATTTCCATCATTGTGAGTATACTCGATCCCTTTTTGCTTTATGCACTTTTGGGTGTTACATACGTTACATATTCTAAATCACAATCGAACACATAATGCAAACACTATTTATATGCTGACCGTTATTGCATGTTACTTGTTACTCGATGAATGCTTGTATGTTATGTTAACACAGTGATTGTTGCCTGACACCTTAGCAACGATAGTACTATTTGTTTGGACTCAGCACCTGTCGTGGAGAGGGGTTGTTAAGGTTACCTCTTCACGTGTCACATTGGTGATATGTGTTGCGCATTCTACAACTCGCAGTCTAGTCTGTGCATGTTTCATTGTCGATATGTGTTGCGCATTCTACAACTCACATTGGTGATATGTGTTGCGCATTCTACAACTCACATTGGTGATATGTGTTGCGCATTCTTCATTGTAAGCATATGATGGATAAGGGTCGTAATTTTGTTCTTCATAGTACTCATACGAGGTGGGTTGTTCACGCCATGGTTCCTCAAAGTATGAGTAAGAAGGCTCATATCTTGGTTCATCAAAATATGAGTATGAGGGAGGAGGTTCATACCTTTGGTCTTCATAGGATGTGTATGAAGTTGATGGCTCGTACATGGGTTCCTCATAGTAGGTGTATGAAGTGGATGGTTGATATAAGTGACAATATTGAACCGAGTGCGGGTCACCACAATTAGTGCAATAATTATTCCTATAATCATCCTCCTCATAGGTGTAGTTGTAAACTCCTGAGTATTGATCCATAAGAATCACTCAGCAGACCACAACCAAGTCTCGAGATCAGAAAACAAAAATAAAAACGGAAACAGAGGCTGGAGACGGCCCCGTGTTCAGTGGACACGGCCCCGTGTACAGAATCTGTATCTGGGCGTTTAATTAAAGTTACTGATTTCGTTGAGCACGGGGCGTGTTCAGTGAGCACGGCCCGTGGTCAGGCTACTGTTACTGGGTGTTTTATGAAAAAAGTGCAGCACGGCCCCATGTTCAGTGAGCACGGCCCGTATTCAGGTTACTGTAAATGCAAAACTAAATTAAAATGCAGAAAAATGTGCGCACGTTTTAAAAAGGTTTTGAAAAACTGATTAGGCCGTTGATTTTAAGCTTTCTTAAAATCCTTGTGTCCCCGGCAGCGGCGCCAAAAACTTGATGCGTGTGAAGTGTATATATAAGTTTAAGTATATTTTAAGCCCTTTTACACTTTTTTTTAGCCAAGTTTTAAATTTATAAAACACGATATTTACTAACACTAAACACACATATGGGCAAGTGCACCCATCGTGAGCGTAGTATAGTGTTGGCAAGATACCGAGGTCGTCCAAGGACACAAGAGCTTTTAGTACCGGTTTATCCTCAACGTCTAATCAAATCAAAAGTTTAGAAAAAATGTTTTAAACTAGAAAAATAAAAACTATCTAAAATGCTGAAAATAAAAATAAAAATAAAACAGATAGACAAGAAGAATCACTTGGTTCCGACTCGTGTTTAGCGTAACCTTTGATTATTTCCGCACTTTTGCACTTTATTAAGAGATTATCTTAGTTATTGTAGTAGGCCCTTCTTTTGGAGGTGACGTTACCCTCAACCCAGTAGTTTGAGTCAGCAGGGATACAATCCTAAAGGGTTGGATTATTGAAAGATAATTAATTAAGTTATTAATGCATAATGTGGTAGTCCCCTCTTTTGAAGGCGACGTTACCCTCGGCTAAGTAGTCTGAGTCAGTGGGGATACAGTCCTAAGTAGCCGGGTTAAAGTTTTAATAGTAGTTTAACTTACGAGGGGATCAAAGAGTTTGGACCCCCGCCATCCAATACCGTTAAGTATTGAAGGAGGTCCTACTAAATTTGACCCAGGTCCTTTGAAGGATCTATACACTGAACAATGGCAAGACTCTTACCAAACCGTTCCCTTAACCCCCGACCAGGTAGCCAACATACCTCCATATAGACCGTGGAGATATGAATGGTGAAAATCTTTTATTTTATATAGACAGTAAAATAATGCCAAGACACCACGGACAAACGATAAGGAAGAATCACCTTCAACATAAGAAACTAGTTATTAAAGTCATTAATACATAACCAATTAAAAAGTGCGAAAAGATTAAAAATAAAAAGTATTACACTAGACACTTTGTCTTCACCAAGTGATGTAAGAGACTTAGGCAAACATGGCCTTGATTGTCAAGAACTCTTACGATCAATCTTGGATCCCGAGACGACTCACACACTCTATGATGGACAATGGATGATGGTGGTGGATGATGGTGTTATGGTGGTGGTGGGTGGTGGGTGAAGTGTGAGAGAGGTGGTGTGCCAAGGGATGGTTTGAGCTTGAGCTAAGCACTCCTATTTATAGGCTGAACAGAAGCTCGGGCACGGCCCCGTGTCCGTTGGGCACGGCCCCGTGTCCATCCTCTTCTCTGTCTTCATTAATTTCTTTTGTCTGCATTAGTTGACCACGGCCCCGTGTCCGCTGGGCACGACCCCGTGTGCAGAAGCATATCTGTACTTTCAAGATTTGCCTAGATTCTGCGAATCTTATAGTTGACCACGGCCCCGTGTCCGCTGAGCACGGCCCCGTGGTGGGCGATGGAAGCTTCTACAACTTAGTCTTTTATGCTGACATTTGGGCACGCCCCCATGTTCACTGAGCACGGGGCGTGTTCAGCCTTCTGTTCTCTTGTTTTGCTTGGGAAGATGCTTTTGAGGAGGTCGGGCATGCCACTTTTGTTCCTTTTCTTGTATTTATGTTAGATTTAGCTGCCTTTTTGCTTCTTTTATTAATTTGAGCTCATTTAATCCTGAAAATACAAAAGGAAGACAAAAACACACTTTTTCCAACATTAGTACTAAAAAAGGGTTAGTTTTATGCCACAATTGATGTAATTTATATGTTTCATTTTGCACACATCACTTCACTAATGATTGTACGTTAATGACTTGTAATCGAATCTATTAGTTTAATCGCTTTAGTTGTATTATGTGGAGTATCTATTAATAATCGAAGTTTAATCGCTATTTAATCGCATGCTTATCGCTAATCGCTATCGCAACTCGAATTATGTGTTTTGGATATTGTTTTACGTCTGTGTGCTACTTATATGTTACTTGTGCATGTTATGTTTATGTTGAGGTGTTAATCACAATCGCAATCGCAATCGCAATTCTATCGCATCGCAATCTAATCGCAAATGCTAAACGCAAGTTATTTATAGTGATTGTATGTTAAATATAGTAGTTAAGTTATTCGTGTAACTAGTGGGTAATACTATCACATCGCGCACTCGAATCACATCGAAACGCTCAACACGCGAATCGAAACGACAAAACTCAACGCGCCGGACACTTGGATCGAGTGGCCATCCGATCGGATTGCCATCCGATCGGTGACCTAATCGTCACTTATGCACTTTCCATTTTGGGAAACCCTATAAATACCCTCCTGTCACATCATTTGTGATGTGACAGCTCCTCACTCTACCAGCCGCACTCAAGCTCTCTTTTCTCTTGATTTCTCGCAATTCTTGTAAGTTTTCAACTCAAAGGTTGTACTTCTATGATCTACACGCACTCCTTCATCTTTTTCACCTTTGAATCTTAACTTTTAACCGTGAAATCATCAGATTTGAGGTGTTCTAAGGTGATGTCATCATGGAGTTCTTATGAACTTCAAGGTTTGGCGTCATTCCACCAAGAACAACTTAGATCTGAAGGATTTCCACAAGATTAAACAATGTTTTTGCATAGATCTACACACATTCATGATTAGAGGGATTGAAAGATGGTTTCCAACTTTCTTTCAACTCTTATACACTCAATGCACTCAAAACTGATAGAATCGGAGCTCGTTCTGACCTTCTACTCTTTCTTAGTGAGGTGTTGGTCCAAGATCAGAATTCTATCCAAGGGACGATTGATTTTGGGTTAAGCATGAACCACCGTCTCGAACAGTTAACTGATCGGACTAGGGTGATTCCTGTTTGATCGGATCCCTTGGACCAAGATGGGGTTTCTGTTGTTTAGCACGTTGTCAAACCGTCTAGAACAAACCGTAAACATTCAAATAATCAAGTGCAAAACGTTTGGATTCGTGGGACGGATTGTCGTTGTGACAACTCGAACCCTTGACCCTGATCGTCGGCAGACGAGCATTCTATCATTATTTTATTATTATTATTATTATTATTATTATTATTATTATTATTTCTATTTTTGTTACTACTATTATTATTATTATTATTATCGTTATTTAAATAACATCAACCGTTTCGCGAGGAACGTGTCATTTAACGAATAACCCGGAGCAAGCAATACATAAACTTAACGTACACTCAAGACCGTTAGATTAACCGTTTATATGAAACGCAAAACCTACGAGTTCACACTGATGGGCTAGGCCCAACACAATCCTTCTACACACACACTAAACCCTACCATACATAAATCCCTCATAAACCTCACCCTCTCTATTATTTAAAATGAAAAACCCTAACACCCCTTACGCCAGCCGCACACCATCCCCTCCCTTTCCCTCTCGATAAATCTGACCGGCCACCGGAGCCTTTCCGGCGAACCCTCCGGCGCTCCATTCCTGTTCCGTTGCACACCCATAACACCCATGAGAACCCCCTCCCCCCTCTTCACTTTAAGCTATCCCACAACCCCCTGTCTCCCCTCGGTTTACCAGCTGACCGCCACCAACCGGTGGTGGTGCACGATAGTAATCATCTACAGACAGAGAAGAGAAGGCGAGAGAGAGAAGCCGTTTTCCGTCAGTCCGAGCATCGGCGACAGTCCCGTGGTGGCGCCGTCCGGAGAAGCAATGGCAGTGGTTATGGTTGTCCGATGAGTTTCACCAAGTTGGAGCAGCTGGAGCATCGACGCGGACGGCTGAGGGGTAGCGACGGCAGCAGTGGCGCCGCTGGAGCTCCGGCCAGTGGACGTAACAACAGCAGCAATGTTTGAAAACCCTCACGGTCAGTGTAATGCCACTGCTGGTACCTTTGTGTTTTCTGATTTTTGCATAAAGAATGATAAACATTTGTTTGTGAGACATGTGTACATACAGAGATTAGAAGTTACTTTGTTTTAAAAGTTGATTAAGTTATTTTTCCTTGTGATGTGATGATTATTAAATGATAACAAAATGCTAGGATACTGTTTCTGTTAGTTAAGGTTAAACAAAAATGTCTGTTGAATGGATTGACCTATTGAAATGGTGACTTTGTGTGGATAGTGGGTTTGTCATAATTAGTCAAGATTTGTTTGAAATTGTATTGGTATTGGCTTGTGTAAACTGTTATATGTTGCGGTTGGAATATATGTATATTAAATTATGTTGAGATGAATGGTGATTTTTATCATGAACCCTACCTGTTAAAGATGATTTCGTAATAGGATGGTTGCTACTTGATTGGCGACTAAGTCAAAATGAATGAGTTTTATTGAATAATGATTGAAGATGAGTCTAGGAATATTCATGAGATTGATGAATTAGTGATAGGGTCATAATGTCTAGGTTGAATTTAGATGTGAAAACCATACATGATGAACAGTTTGCATATGTGATGAATATTGAAAAAAAACCTAGTGATTGATCTGATTTGATTAGAAAAGAATGTTGAGAACGTGTTAGTGAATTTTGATTGGATAGTACCTGCTTATGAAATTTGATTGGGTAGTACAAAAGTTGGAGAATGTTCTAGATTGCGAGTCGAGATCGCGAGGTTGCGACTCGAGACCATTGAACGACTACTCGAGACCGAGCATGCACATTAGGGGACTCGAAACCTACAAGGTTGCGACTGGAGATCTTCAGGTCTCGACTCGAGACCTGACTCGAGGTTTCGACTCGTGCATGCATCACCCGAGACCTCCCATTTGCAACCCGAAACCTATTGGTTGCGACTGGACTACTTCACTTAGTTATTGGGCCGCACAAACTGCTGTTATGGACTGTGTATCATTGTTGCTGTTTAACGGTTACTGTTTAACTGTTTATATGCTAGTATAGGCCCAATAACGTATATGCTAGTATGACTTACGTGCTATGTGTTAGATACGTGTACTTTATACGTGACATTACTTGCATTCGAACCTAATGAATATTAATAACCATAATAGGGTAAGGTTGACCAACGTAACACAAGTAAATTGACTACCAAGCAAAGCAAAGGTGAGTTCACTACTTTTTACTTAAAGCATGAGTTCCCGGTGGTTGGGAAACGGAACAAAACACTTTTCCTGGTTTGGGATTGCTTACTATCTCCTTGTGCGGGATACGGTATTTCTACCTCCTTGTGTGGGATACTGGTAACAACGCTATCTCCTTGTGAGGGATACAAACTTACTTTTCTTCCCTTGTTACTGGGAACAAACTTACTTTTCTTCCCTTGTTACTGGGAACAAACTTACTTTTCTTCCCTTGTTACTGGGAACAAACTTACTTACTTCCCTTGTTACTGGGAACTCTTAGTTAATTACTGTTTGTACGGAAATGCAACGAGCAACACTAAACAAAACTCTATCACTCAAGTCCCTACCATTTAATACCGATTAGTCGCCGGGGCCAGGCGAACGGGTTATTAGTTAATAGCGCTATTTATGTGTAACCAGCCTCACACCGACCCTTGTTACTGGGAACGGGCGTGAACTAATAGACTCAGGCAAACCGTCAATGATGATAGAACATTGACAAACGGGGCACTGTGGAAATGTACGGTTAAGTAAGTATTCGGTATTGGAAAAACAGTTTAGTCGCTCACTTATGGGGTAGCTCCACATGGCATGTATAAACGGATAAATTAACTGGTTAAAACAAGTTTTTGGAAATAAAACTGGAAAACTCTAAACTCGTGAACTCGCCAACGTTATGTTGACACTCTACTGCATGCTTTGCAGGTTGCTCGCTAACAACTTTGGACGAACGTTGCAATCGGATGGAGTGCGTGGTTCGTAAGTTCATAACTAATATACTTGTGGTTTTAAATTACGATATGTTCTCTTTTCCCTTCCGCTGCAAACTTAAACTATGTTTTGAAAATTTAAATTAGGTCACTAATTATGCTAATGTTTATAACAATAACTAAAACGGTTCAAAATAATTAGTGGCTAAGATCCTGGTCATCACATGCCTCGCGGTAATACTCCGCGTGTTGATTTTGAGGGTGTGACAGTCGTCCGATCGAATTGCCATCCGATCGAACTGCAATCCGATCGGATTGCACTTGAGCACTTAAACATTTCCAAGTTTCAAAGGACTGAACGTCGAACGGATTGCCGTCCGATCGGGTAGCCATCCGATCAAACGACTATCCGATCATGTGACATTTGGGACTTTGGTATTTGATCTTTTTCAAAGGACACCAGTTTCCAACGGATTGCTACTCGATTGGATTGCCATCCGATCGAGTAACCATCCTGCTGTGAACGTGTTCTCACTAAGTGTCTTGCCAATCGGATCGCTATCCGATCGAACTGCCGTTCGATTGATCGACCTGAAGGGTAGAGATACTTCTCTATTTTCAAAATGCTATAACGAAAATTTCAAAGCCAACATACACAAACACATCCTTACCAAATGAATGTCAATCCAATCGAATGGCCATCCGATCGACTGGCCATCCGATCAGATTGCCATCCGATCGGATTACCATCCGACACTTGGTTACTTTTCACCGTTTTACGCACTGCTCTTCGCTTATGCTATTGTTAACTGTTCAGTCTAATCACACTAGCGCTCCCTTCAATCCATTTCCATCATTGTGAGTATACTCGATCCCTTTTTGCTTTATGCACTTTTGGGTGTTACATACGTTACGTATTCTAAATCACAATCGAACACACAATGAAAACACTATTTATACGCTGACCGTTATTGCATGTTACTTGTTACTCGATGAATGCTTGTATGTTATGTTAACACAGTGATTGTTGCCTGACACCTTAGCAACGATAGTACTATTTGTTTGGACTCAGCACCTGTCGTGGAGAGGGGTTGTTAAGGTTACCTCTTCATGTGTCACATTGGTGATATGTGTTGCGCATTCTACAACTCGCAGTCTAGTATGTGCATGTTTCATTGTCGATAACCTACTAGCTTCGCATTTTATATGTTACATGCTGGTTATGCGTAAACGGTTTCAAACTCTATTGTTACTATTAAACTTGTATGCTCACCTTTACAATATGTGTATTGACCGCTATTTTAACGTATGTGACAGGTGCTTAGGATGTTTGCTTGCTGTTTAATGAACCAAGCTAGGAAGGAGTCTAGAAACAAACTAAATAAAATATGAGTTGTCGGAATGGATATTTGTCTTTGAGAACAATGTCTGTAATAACTGTTTTTATTTTATATGTTTGTGGTATGGGACATGAACCTTTGATATATTATAACAAATAGTTTTTATGGATTCTCCTGGACAATCTGTTTCACTCAGTGCCATGCCCCGATGTTTCTTTCATCGGTTGGGGTGTGACATAAATTGCCAAAATCGTCCCTCAGGTTTGGGCATGTTTGCCAATTTCATTCAAAACAACCTTTTTGTACTATATTACCCTTCACTTTTGGGATTTTTTTGCTTTTTACGTCCAAATGTTTAACTTTTTTGCCAAAATCGTCCCTTGAGATTTGAGATTTTTGTCATTTTCATTCATATATCTGACTATAGAAAATAAAGCAAACTAGACGTTTGGATGAAACTGACAAAAAGTCTCAAAAATGAAGGGCAATATGGTACAAAAAATTATTTTGGATTAAACTGGAAAATATGTCCAAACCTCAGAGACGATTTTGGCAATTTACTCATGATTATTTAAACCTTATAAATAAGCAACTACTTTATGCATATATGTATTGTAATCTTGGCTTTGGGTGTTTTTCAAAGAAAACATGGTTATGCATATGGTTGTTGTAACCTTGGGTTTGGGGGGGTTTTAAAAAAATTTGATTTTTTTACTTTTCACCCAAAAGTATTTCATAAATTACTTTTAACCCAAAACTGTTTATTTTTTTTTTACTTTTAACCTAAAACTTTTTATCTTTTGTAATTTATCCTCACAACTTTTTTAACTTTCAACTTTGGTCCTTTATAGTTTTCATTTTCCGTAAATTTTTCGCTTTATGCTTCGTTCTAAATTTTGTGACTTAACACATCGCAATGTGCGTCTTTGGTTTAACGTTTTTACGTTTCGTTCTAAATTTTGCGAGTTAACACGACGCAACGTGCGTGTGTGGGTGAACGTTTTTACATCGTCTATTTTTTCCCGTTTGACAGGTTTAACATAACGTGCGGGTCCTAAATCGACTTAGTTATAACTAAAGAATCCCCGCCGCATTGCGGCGGGTCGTAATTCAAGTTTATGTTATTTTATTAAAATATTATTCAATCTACAATTAGTTTTGTGTCACACCCCAACAGATGGAGGAATCATCGGGGCGTGACACTGAGCGAAACAGATTGTTCAAGAGAAATCCATAACAACTATTAAATGACAATATTTATAAGGTTTAATATCACATACTATTAAACAAATATTTCAAAACAGTCATTACATATACTCAGTCTCATAAACAAATTCCATTCCGACAACTCAGATTTTATTTGGTGAGTTTCTAGACTTCCTAATCCATTGCAGCAAACAGACCATCAACCTGTCACATACGTTAAAATAAAGTCATTACATAAAGTAAAGGTGAGTACACAAGTTTGCATAGATATAGCAAAAAAAGCGTTTACGCATAACCAGCATGTAACACGTAATGGGCGAAGCATGTAACTATCAACAATGATACCACCTAACCACGTGACTGCGATGTAGAGTATGCACGACACAGGTTCACCGAAGTAAACGCGTGAAGTAAAGTAATGTGATCCTTAGCAACCCATGTCACACAGATGCTGAGTCCAAACTATAGTACTATCGTTGCTAAAGGCGGTCTAGTGTAACACTATGTAAGCAGAGTTAACAAGCATTCAACAAATCACGTATAGTATGCGGGAGCGGTTAGCGTTCATAAAGTGTTTGTGTTGTGTGTTGAGTTTTGATATAGAACGTATGTAACACCCAAAAGTGCGTTAAACAAAAATGGATTCGAGTATACTCACAGTGCGTGTTTCAACAAGTAACACGATCTGATATGGATTAAAGGGAGCGTCGGATCAGCCTGCGTACGGGAACAGAAGCGTAAGTCCTCCAAAGTGCTGAAACGGTCGAATATCGAAGTGTCAGTGGGAAACTGTCACACCCCGATATTCCCACGTATTACCGGTGGGCCCGGTGTGGAGTATCGTGATGTAGTTGATATCATCATAGTCAAATAATCACAGTTTAATGCACAGCGGAAGTCTAAAGTAATAATACAAACCGAATTGAAAGTATAATAAAATATTACACAACGGTTGTAAGTGGATCCACAGGCGGATCTAAAACAGAAAGAAAATATTATTCAACAGACTTTAAGTATTAAAAGCTTGCAAGACTCTTTATTTAATACTCAGGAGTTTCCAGCCCATTACGTGTAGTACCTGCACTTAGTCTTTTTGAAAAATACGTCAGTTTACACTGGTAAATACAATTAACTGACTCTTTTGAAAAGCATTTATAAAATTGGTTTGAATGCACAAGGCATAAAATCTTTTATAACTTGGGACAATTATTTAAAAATAATCTTGTATACAGATTTACATGTTTGTCGTCCGTTCAGGACCGGAATAGAAGAGCCATTATAAGATTAATAGACACACCACAAGTAGGGCTGTAAACGAACCGAACGTTCAGCGAACAGTTCGTGAACCGTTCGGCGGGAAGTTCGTTTATGTTCATTCGATTAGCTTAACGAACGAACACGAACAAAAAATTTCGTTCGGTTAGCTTAGCGAACGAACACGAACACAAGTCTCGTTCGTTCGACTGCGTTCGTGAACGTTCGGTAATATGTTCGTTTGATTATATTAAAAAATAATAAATAATAAACCTTTTATCTAAACATATTGAAAACTTGAAACCCTATTTTTTTCTAAGTTAGCTAAAATTTGGACATTCTAAGACATTTTTGGGGATAAGTATGTCTAAGTTAGTTAAACTTTATTCATCGTTTGGTGGTGTGGTAGACTTCTTGTGTTTTGATTTATCATTTGATAGTTGTATTTAACTACTTATATCTAATGTTTAAGAATAACAATGTTTTCATTTTTTTATTTTCAAGTTAAATGTTCGTTTGCGTTCATTTTTATTTGCTTGCGTTCATTTGTGTTCGAGGCCGGTGTTCACGAACGGTTCGTGAACAATTGAATTTCCTTAATGAACGAACACGAACATAAACTTATGTTCGGTATGCGTTCGTGAACATGCTAATTTCCTTAACGAACAAACACGAACATCGCCTTGTTCGTGTTCGTTCGGTTCGTTTACAGCCCTAACCACAAGTATAGGCCCACAAGGAGTTTCCTCACGAGTGAGATACCGTTTATACATACGCAACTGTCAGGTGTATGCCTACACCCCGTGCTTAAGCCGTGGCCATTTCAAATGAATGAGCCGAGGATATCCAGGACACGGTAATTAACCCCCAAAGGCATTGCATCAAACAAAACATATTAAGACGGGTTATGTAAATTTATTAATCACAATCTGATTAAATGATTTCATACCTGACCAAGCGGTATTATTATAATACCGTATCCCAAGCCCGTATAACGGAAAATAAGTTACAAGTATTTACCCGAGCTAAAAGTAATTTTGATTCTCAGCCGTATATCAAATCAGCAAGTACAAGTAGCTATTACTGGGCTCCTAATCTGGAACGAAGGTTTTAATAACCTATTAGGTTCCTAACGGGTCTTATTTAAGTCTTAACTTAGACCGATTAGTTTTAATGAAAGGTTTACGGTTCAAAACGCAAGATTAAGCGAAAACCGGATTATAATGTGATTTAGACCCAACAAGTATGAAGACTTATAATAAATGGGTAAACTAAATACATTCTGGATTTTGAAGTAAAAAAGATAAGGTTTGACCCGTTTTGGCTAATTTATACAAACTAGTTACATAAACCGTACCGAACGCGTATATGCATAACGGGTAACCGAATGAGTCATGAACAGGTTCCATACGTTATTATGCTTAAATTATGTTGTGATATCAGTAGGATATCTTCCATTATGCCCAAAACGAATTTAAAATTAATTTAAGCCCCGTAAGGGTATTTTGGTCATTTTAATGTTTATAAAAGAGGTTAAATAATAAACTGAGGTTCTGGTCCAAAAATATCAGTAAAAACATTTATTTTATCAAGTTAATTCAGCAAGATATCATACATATGTGAGGTTTATCATTTATGGCCAAACTATGCACTTTAGGGGCATTTTGGTCATTTCACATATGCTTTAAGGGTCAAATTTGGAAATCTGAGTTCAAGACTTAAGCTTACTGTTAAAGTATAAAAATTTATTTACCACATCAGTAGGTAACAAGTTTTTGGCATTAGATATGGTTTTAAACCATACAATGCGCTTAATAAGTGAAAAAGTCGGTATTTGACGATATTTGAAATGTTTATAAAATTTTGAAGTCCTGATCAGTTTCTAAAGCTTAAAATATTTTATTTAACATATGAAATCAGTAGGAAAAGGTTTGGTATCAAAATGATATGTAAAACTCATTTTATCAATGAAAAGGGCAATTTCGTCAATACCGAATTTACACTAGAACTCTATGTTATGATCAGTATAAACTTTGAAAAAAAAATTCAAAAAATCCCCAAATATTATATTATAACAGTGGGTAGCAAGTTTGGTGCCAAAAATTGGTTTAAATATGATTTATACTGAAGATGCCATTTAATTAATAAAAAGTTTTCATTTTACAATATCTTGCATAACTTCTATTTTAGACCATAAACTGATGTCAAATTTTTAGGACATGCTTATAAATCAGTAATAAAGATTTTTGTCCTCTCACATTTTCAAAAATCTCGTTTTTATATCAAAAGGGAAAAATGGTCAACTTTTAAGCATTTAACGGAAACATGTAAATGATTCAGATTTTTATGGAACCATATAGTATAATCTCAGAGGGTTATACTAACATGTAATATGGTCCTAAAGGAACCCTAAGGCATATTTAAACTATACTAAATCGGGTCAGAACTGAAAGTTAAAGCAAAAGTCTACTTTTGCGACTTTCGGTTGCGAACCGAGCCTAAACTCAGAATTGTCGGTTGAACATGCTTAAACATGTTCTTATATTATTTACCAAGTTATTTAAGTGTTAAAACATGGTCCATAACTTTAGCATTATCAGTTATGAATTATTTTGCAAAAACTGACTCGTTTGACTTTTTGTTAAGAAGTTTGACCAGACAATTGACTGATATAACGTGATAATTTGAAGGTGCCCTTTTAAGGGTTTAACTGTAACACCCCGTGTTTTCGGGAAGTCAAAGTAAAAGTCAAAGTCAAAGTCAAGGTCAAGGTCAACGACCGATTTTACGAATTTGACTTATAGTAATTTCCTTATTTTAATTGTATAATGTGGAGTAAGTGTTGTTAATTGAAAAAATCGATGTGTGTTAATCGCTATCTAATCAACTCGCGACTGTGAATTATAGGAAGTAACAATGCGATAAAGCTATGTTATCGATAATCAAACTATGCTACTCGACATCAAATCGTGATACGAACCGCAACTCGACTTAATTTAGTTGTTATACGTGTGTGTGTGCCTTATATGTTACTTGTGCGTGTTTATATATATGTTGTGGAAATCAATCGAACTCAATCGAAACTCGAAACGCAACCGAACTCGAATCCGAATCGAAGTCGAACTATGATAATTAGTAGTTGGGACTGAAAGTAATTTGTCTAGGAAACCCTATCGTGACGAGCCGCTCGCAATCGAAACACCAAGAATCGTCGCGTCGAACAATCGAACCAAGTGCCATCCGGCCGGATAGCCATCCGACCGGATAGCCACTACGCCACAGGTCACGTGTCATCCGACCAGGATGTTATCCGACCGGATCGTCATCCGGGCAGTATGCCATCCGATCGGACAACCCTTTCCTCTTTTGGAATCCTATAAATACCCTTGTCATTGTCATCATTTCTATTTCTGGAAACTCTCTGTCCGAACCACTCGTGCTCCCCACCTTTTCTTCGATTTCTCTCAATCCAGGTAAGATCTCATCCTAAATCTTGTACTTTCTTGATCTACACACACTCCTACACCTTTCTATCTTTTAAATCTTAACTTTTAACCGAGAAATCACTAGATTTCGGGTGTTCAAGGGTGACGTCATCATGAGTCCTTCAAGAACTTCATGTTTTGACTTTAATCCACCAAGAACAACCAAGATCTAACCGATTTCCACGCAAACACACAAAGATCTTGTAAAGATCTCGGCACAAGAGTGGTGAAAAAGGATTGAAAGATGGTTTCTAACTTTCTTTTAACTCTTTTACTCTCACTACACTCAAAACCGATAGAATCGGACCCGATTCTAGTCTCCTACTCATCCATAGTATTGTACTAGTCCAAGGTCTAGATTCTACTCACGAGACCACCGATTTCGGGTTAAACAAGATCAACCGTCCTGAGCCGGTAACTGGCCGAACTAGGGTGATTCCTGGTCGGTCTGGTCACTTGGGTTGAAACGGGGTTCCGTTGCTTAACGCGATGTCAACACGTCTCGATAAAACGACAAACAACCAAAATGACCAAGTGAAAGACGAACGGGACAGCCGGAGCGGAATGCTGTTCGATCGGACTGCTGTCTGAACGGATAGGTTATCCGAACGGATTGTCATCCGAACGGATCACACTTGGGACCCACACTTAAACAATCTTATCTGAAGTTTGGGTATTGAACGAATTGCAATCCGATCGGACGACCATCTGACTGGATTACTCTTCGGATCATGAGATACTAAGACTTTAAAGACTTAAACAATTTTCAACATGTTCAGTAACAGGGTTGCCATCCGATCGGATGGGCATCCGATCGAATGACACTTCTATTGTGAACTTGCTTTCAATAAGTAACCTCACCACTAAGTCGCCGTCCGACCGAACCACTGTCCGACCGGATGACCATCCGAACGGATTGCCTTCCGCATGACTAGTCATCCGATCGACCGACTTGATGGATAGAGATACTTCAATGCATTCAAAATGCTACAACGAAAACTTCAAAAGTCAAACCATCATGCACAAACACATCCTTCTTATAGGAAGAAACAATCCACTCGAATAGCCATCCAACCGGACAAGCTGTCCGACCGGATGACCATCCGAACGGATTTTTATCCGCACGGATTGCTGTCCGATCGGATTACCATCCGATCAAGCTACCATCCAACCCACTCACAATTCGTATCATTTTACGCGTCACTTATCGTTATACAATCTAATCTACTCAGGCTAATCTTACTCGCTAAGCGCTCCCTTCAATCCATCAACCGCTGTGAGTATACTCGATCCCTTTTTGCTTTATGCACTTTTGGGTGTTACATACGTTACAACTATTCAAATCACAACAATCACACTACTCAATACTATTTGAACGCTAACCGATAATGCATGTTATACGTGGCTTATGAATGCTTGTTTGTTATGTTTATACATGGAATGCTGTCTACCTGCCTTAGCAACGATAGTACTATAGTTTGGACTCAGCACCCGTTCACACGGGGGTTGTTAAGGACAATTACTTGCATGGATTACGGTGGTAATCATGTATTGCGAACTGCCTCGGGCACTCAACCCGCAGTCATTGGTATCGATGGATCTATGTCGATAACTAACGTGCTTTATTTCTCTATGTGTACGTGCTGGTTATGCGTAAACGAATTCAAACTCTATATGCTATTATCAAACTTGTATGCTCACCTTTACATTATATATATTGACTTTTATTTTAACGTATGTGACAGGTGCTTAGGATGCACACATGTTAGGATGTTGAAGCTAGAATAAAGCTTTAGAGCCCAACAAATAGTTGTCTGTAGTAAATGGATCAAGGGTCTCTAGAAGCAGATAAACAATTGCTCTATTTTAAATCTGAGTTGTCGGAACATAATTTATTTGCCTAGATTTTTATCTGTAATAATTTGTTTACTGTTTGAGGCATGGTATGGGACATGTTATTTAAATTGAATAGTAATGATAATTGTTGTGGAAACTTCTCGACAATCTGTCTCGCTTAGTGCCACGTCCCGATGATTCCGCCATCGGTTGGGGTGTGACAGATTGGTATCAGAGCCATAACTATAGGGAATTAGGCAAGACACGACCTAGTCTAGGTCGATGTCTTAGAAACCTAGTCTATAGTTAGGAACCAACAGACCAACTTGTGCATATCCGGTAGGGATTATGTACGAGCTTAATCCTCGCTATTCTCGCTTATGCTACACTATCACTGCACTCGAATTTCCAACTATGAAAGAGTAACTAAGTCGAGATTAGGCGTGAAAACTGCGAACTCTCGACCAAATTGCTTGATCAATGCTGTTTTAACAACTTATCAATGATTTCTCCTTTCTTTTTCAATAACGAACGCTTGTTCAACGGGGGAAGTTATACCAAATCAGGAGTGAAATCCATATTTTGATGAATAATCTCCTCTACTTTATCAAAAACAGGGACGAAGTTGTCGAGTCAGGGGTGAAACCCTAACCTTGACGACCTGTCCCGCACATTTTACAAAACTCCCACCAAAGTCTCGATGGACTCCAACGACCTGAAGTCACGACATGACTAACGAGATGTGTGCCAGACGCCCAAGAATCGAGGCAAGGACATAGTCCTGAAGGTCAAACATAGACGACAAGTCCTTGTGAATAGTTGAATCGCTTTGGTTAGTCGAAGTCTACAAGCCGCAGACAGTCTATCCCTCGATTTTTACGTGTTTCGATTCTGAGCATGCAACTGCTGACTCTGATAATTCATCGATTTTATGAGTTTATATGTGTGTTTACCTGTTTATGTGTTTAAATTTTTGAAATTTACTCGATTTCGCTTTCACTTCGATCGACACATACGACTCGCACTGCTTTTCTACCTCAAAACGTTAACAAATCGCTGAATTATGGACGACTTTATGCTACGATATACGCTTATACTACGCTATTCTCGAACAATCATAGGCTTGAATGATAGGTTTCTGTATTCTGACTGCCTCTTGTGACTACATGATTAGGTGCTTCTGTGATTCTGTGCTCTACGTGCTTATGTGTTACGTGATTTTATGTCCTACGTGGTTATGTGTCTATGTGTTATAAGAATATGCGTGCTCCTGAGCTTTAGTAGTAATAATAGTGTGAGGTGAGATTCGAAATTTTTTGTGTTGAGTCCTGTGATGATGTCTGTTGCAGACAATGTCGTCTGGATCCCGTCATCCCTCACTTTCTCGTCAAGAAAAGAGAGATAGACGGCTTGCTGCCATCATCGCTAAAAGTGTAGCAAAGGCCGTGAGTGATGTTTATGAGAATGCCAACAAATCGTCCGAAGAATCGAGAACCGAAGCTCCTAAATCTACCGCTAAGACCTTCAATTTCAAGCAATTCAAGTCTTGTGGGCCAAAAGAATTCACTGGCGAGGGAGGTCCTACTGCACTATTCCAATGGTTTGATTCCATTGAGGTTACTCTGCGACAGAGTGGTTGCCCTGATGACCTCCGTGCTCTGAATGCTACCGGCGTTTTCCAGTCCCGTGCACTAGACTGGTGGACGGCCGAGAGGAACAAGCGAGGGAACGATGCAGCTTACGGTCTATCGTGGGACGAGCTCAAGGAAGTTATGCTAGAGGAATTCTGCCCTCCTCATGAACGTCAAAAGCTAGAAGATGAATTTTGGCACATACAGCAAAAGGAAGGAGACAATGCTGGTCTCACTGCTTGTTTCAAACAGCTCAGCATTATCTGTCCCGACCAAGTCAAGACTCCAGACATGGTAATCAAGAAGTACATCCGGGCCCTGCCCGACTGCGTTGCTGATTTCGTGCAAGCGGCTAAGACTATGACGATCGAAGAGACTTATCTATTGGCCGCTGAAATCAACGACAAGCAGGTTAAGGCTGGTGTCTGGGATAAGACTTCGAAGCATCTGCACCAAGCTACCACCACCGCACCAACTGCCGAACCCACCTCATCGAGCAACAAAAGGAAGAACAAGAGGAAGAACAACTCCAGCAACAAGAACTGTGCGATCAGTGCTACACCAGTTCAAGCTGTACCAGCTCAACAGCGCCACGTGGCGGCGCCTGTGGCCAATGCACCTCTTGCTAAGCGTGCATACACTGGGCCACATCCGCTCTGCCCTACCTGTACCTACCATCACCCGACTGCCATTGCTTGCCGTTTTTGTGCTCATTGCAATATGTACGGTCATCTCACAACCAACTGTCGTGCTCGTCAAGCCCCTGCTCATCAAGCTCTACTCACTGCCCCTCAGGGTCAACAAGATCCTCCAGTACCTGTGGTCAACGCCAGAGCCTGTTTCGCGTGTGGCGACCTGAACCACTTCGCCAACATGTGCCCAAACAGGGCTGTGAAGCAAGAGCCCCAGCAGCAGCAACAGCCTCAGCAACAGCAACACCAGCAGCAACAACAAGCAGCACGTGCCCGAACTTTCAACATCAACGTGCGCCAAGCCCAAGCCGACAACAACGTGGTTAATGGTACGTTCCTTGTGAATGGTATTTATGCATCGTCTTTGTTTGATACTGGAGCCGATAATTGCTTTGTGTCGTTCGAATTCGAGAAGCTCCTTAGTCGTAGACGCTCCAAACTCTCTTCGACGTTCGATGTAGAAGTCGCCACTGGAAGAACTGTCGCCGTCAATTCTGTTATTCGTGATTGTACTCTCGAGCTCCACAATCACATTTTCCCAATCGACCTCATTCCGATGCAACTCGGAAGTTTTGACGTCATAGTAGGCATGGACTTTCTTCGTGAAAACCCTGCTGAAGTGGTGTGCTTTGACAAGATGATTCGATTCTCACTCGCGAATGGTGATTTATTGTGTGTATACGGTGAAACTTCCTCGAAAGGACTCAAGCTCATGTCATGTATCCAAGCTAGCAAGTATCTCCGCAAGGAATACAGAGCTTTCTTGGCTAACATTGTAGTAGCGGAGAAGGAAAAGAAAGAGAAGAAGGAAGTGAAAAACGTTCCTGTGGTTCGTGAATTTCCTCATGTGTTTCCTGATGATCTTCCAGGTTTGCCACCAAATCGTGATATCGACTTTCATATCGAACTCATTCCTGGAGCCAATCCTGTTGCCAAAGCTCCTTATCGACTCGCGCCGTCCGAAATGCGCGAACTCTCATACCAACTTCAGGAATTACTTGAGAAAGGCTTCATTCGCCCGAGCACCTCTCCATGGGGCGCTCCAGTCCTCTTCGTCAAAAAGAAGGATGGGTCGTTTAGGATGTGCATCGACTATCGGGAATTGAATAAGTTAACTATCAAGAACCGTTATCCCCTACCCCACATTGACGACTTGTTTGATCAGCTACAAGGTGCTACGTGTTTCTCGAAGATCGACTTACGATCAGGCTACCACCAACTACGCATACAAGAGGAGGATATACCCAAAACCGCATTTCACACCCGTTACGGCCATTACGAATTCGTTGTTATGCCCTTTGGTCTAACCAACGCACCCGCGGTCTTCATGGATCTTATAAATCGCGTGTGTAAACCATATCTTGACCGTTTCGTCATCGTGTTCATCGACGATGTCTTGATCTATTCCAAGTCGAAGGCCGAACATGCGCAACATCTACGTTTGGTTCTCGAGCTGCTCCAGGGGAATCGACTCTATGCTAAATTCTCCAAGTGCGAATTTTGGCTGGGGGAGGTTCAGTTTCTGGGCCACATTGTCAATAGTCAGGGTATTCACGTCGATCCCGCAAATATTGAAGCCGTCAAGAGTTGGATTACACCCAAGAACACTTCGGAAGTCCGTTCTTTTCTCGGACTAGCGGGCTATTATCGACGATTTATCGAAGGATTCTCGAAGATTGCTGTGCCGCTTACCGCTCTCACGCATAAAGACCAGCCTTTTGTTTAGGGAACCAAACAAGAGACTGCCTTTCAAACCCTCAAATATAAGCTTTGCAATGCTCCTGTTCTCACTCTACCCGACGGAAATGACGATTTCATTGTCTACTGTGATGCTTCCAACCTTGGTCTCGGTTGTGTCCTCATGCAACGGAGCAAGGTTATATCTTACGCGTCTCGTCAGCTCAAAATCCACGAGAAGAACTATACAACCCATGATCTCGAGCTAGGCGCGGTTGTTTTTGCATTAAGGATTTGGCGACACTACCTGTATGGTACCAAGTGTACGATCTTCACCGATCATAGGAGCCTACAACATATCTTTAATCAGAAGGAACTTAATATGCGTCAACGCCGATGGGTAGAACTTCTTAATGATTACGACTGTGAGATCCGTTATCACCCAGGCAAGGAAAATGTTGTTGCCAACGCACTCAGCAGACGGAGTTATCTGCTTAGCACTCGTAATGTTCAAGCCCAACACGATCTCGAAACCCTTATTCGTGAAGCCCAGCATGCGTGTTTTAATGAACTCACGCTGAAGAGGGAACAAATCTACCACGATGGAGCCCAGCTTGTGAGCAAGTCCAATGGGATATTCCACTTTCTGGACCGAATTTGGATCCCTAAGCGGACCGATTTGCGATAGATCCTGATGGACAAAGCCCATAAATCCCAGTACTCTATTCATCCCGGTGCCGATAAAATGTACCAGGACCTTCGCTACAAGTACTGGTGGCCAGGTATGAAAAGGGATATTGCTCTCTACGTTGGAAAATGTCTAACCTGCGCAAGAGTCAAGGCTGAACATCAAAGACCCTCTGGCTTACTCGAACAACCACCAATTCCTATGTGGAAGTGGGAAAGTATAGCTATGGATTTCATAACAAAGCTTCCGCACACGTCATCAGGCCACGACAGCATATGGGTTGTTGTTGACCGTTTGACTAAATCAGCTCACTTTCTGCCAATACGAGAAGCCTACAAGGTAGAACGATTAGCCCGAATCTACACCGACGAGATCATTAGTAATCATGGGATGCCTCGTGACATCATCTCTGATCGTGATGCTCGGTTTACCTCGCGACTGTGGGAAACGTTTCAGAAGGCTCTTGGTACATCGCTTAATCTAAGTACCGCCTTCCACCCTCAAACCGACGGTCAGACTGAAAGAACGATTCGTACTATTGAGGACATGCTCCGTTCGTGTGTCATAGACTTCGGAGGTAATTGGGACAAATACCTGCCGTTAGTCGAATTCTCGTACAACAACAGTTATCATTCCAGCATACAGATGGCACCGTTCGAGGCTTTATACGGAAGGAAATGTCGATCGCCTATTGTGTGGCACGAGATCGGTCACTCGCAACTAACCGGTCCCGAGCTACTGCAAGAAGCGACAGACAAAATTTTCCAAATCCGGGACAACCTAGTGAAAGCTCGGAATCGACAGAAAAGTTACGCCAATAAACGACGCAAGCCCCTTGAATTTGACATTGGCGACTACGTACTCCTAAAGGTTTCACCTTGGAAGGGTGTGGTCAGATTCGGCAAGAAAGGGAAAGTAGCGCCTCGATACGTTGGACCTCTTAAGATTCTGGAAAGAATCAGAAAAGTCGCCTACAGACTCGAGCTACCGGAGGAACTCAGTAACGTCCACCCGACTTTCCATGTGTCAAACCTCTGAAAGTGCCTAGCCGACCACGACTTACATGTCTCCCTCGATGACCTGCAAGTAAACGAAACATTACATTTCGTGGAGAAGCCTGTCGAAATCATGGATCGCCAAACCAAGCAGCTCAGACGCTCTCGCATTCCTATTGTGAAAGTCCGATGGGAAGGCAAACGAGGAACAGAGTTCACTTGGGAACTCAAAAGCGACATGAAGGCGAAGTACCCGCAGCTGTTTAAAGAGCAAGTCTAGAGAGAGAAAATTCTCAAACGTGATTCACGGAGTTGTACAGCTTTCAGCTTAATTTCGGGACGAAATTCCCTCAACTAGGGGAGGCTGTAACACCCCGTGTTTTCGGGAAGTCAAAGTCAAAGTCAAGGTCAAGGTCAACGACCGATTTTACGAATTTGACTTATAGTAATTTCCTTATTTTAATTGTATTATGTGGAGTAAGTGTTGTTAATTGCAAAAATCGATGTGTGTTAATCGCTATCTAATCAACTCGCGGCTGTGAATTATAGGAAGTAACAATGCGATAAAGCTATGTAATCGATAATCAAACTGTGCCACTCGACATCGAATCGTGATACGAACTGCAACTCGACTTAATTTAGTTGTTATATGTGTGTGTGTGCCTTATATGTTACTTGTGCGTGTTTATATATATATGTTGTGGAAATCAATCGAACTCAATCGAAACTCGAAACGCAACTGAACTCGAATCCGAATCGAATTCGAACTATGATAATTAGTAGTTGGGACTGAAAGTAATTTGTCTAGGAAACCCTATCGTGACGAGCCGCTCGCAATCGAAACCGAAACACCAAGAATCGTCGCGTCGAACAATCGAACCAAGTGCCATCCGACCGGATAGCCATCCGACCGGATAGCCACTACGCCACAGGTCAGGTGTCATCCGACCAGGATGTCATCCGACCGGATCGTCATCCGAACGGTATGCCATCCGATCGGACAACCCTTTCCTCTTTTGGAATCCTATAAATACCCCTGTCATTGTCATCATTTCCATTTCTGGAAACTCTCTGTCCGAACCACTCGTGCTCCCCACCTTTTCTTCGATTTCTCTCAATCCAGGTAAGATCTCATCCTAAATCTTGTACTTTCTTGATCTACACGCACCCCTACACCTTTCTATCTTTTAAATCTGAACTTTTAACCGAGAAATCACTAGATTTCGGGTGTTCAAGGGTGACGTCATCATGAGTCCTTCAAGAACTTCATGTTTTGACTTTAATCCACCAAGAACAACCAAGATCTAACTGATTTCCACGCAAAAACACAAAGATCTGGTAAAGATCTCGGCACAAGAGTGGTGAAAAAGGATTGAAAGATGGTTTCTAACTTTCTTTCAACTCTTTTACTCTCAATACACTCAAAACCGATAGAATCGGACCCAATTCTAGTCTCCTACTCATCCATAGTATTGTACTAGTCCAAGGTCTGGATTCTACTCACGAGACCACCGATTTCGAGTTAAACAAGAACAACCGTCCTGAGCCGGTAACTGGCCGAACTAGGGTGATTCCTGGTCGGTCTGGTCACTTGGGTTGAAACGGGGTTCCATTGCTTAACGCGATGTCAACACGTCTGACAAACAACCAAAATGACCAAGTGAAAGACGAACAGGACAGTCGGAGCAGAATGCTGTCCGATCGGACTGCTGTCCGAACGGATCACACTTGGGACCCACACTTAAACAATCTTATCTGAAGTTTGGGTATTGAACAAATTGCAATCCGATCGGACGACCATCTGACTGGATTACTCTTCGGATCATGAGATACTAAGACTTTAAAGACTTAAACAATTTTCAACATGTTCAGTAACAGGGTTGCCATCCGATCGGATGGGCATCCGATCGAATGACACTTCTATTGTGAACTTGCTTTCAATAAGTAACCTCACCACTAAGACGCCGTCCGACTGGACCACTGTCCGACCGGATGACCTTCCGAACGGATTGCCATCCGCACGACTAGTCATCCGATCGACCGACTTGATGGATAGAGATACTTCAATGCATTCAAAATGCTACAACGAAAACTTCAAAAGTCAAACCATCATACACAAACACATCCTTCTTATAGGAAGAAACAATCCACTCGAATAGCCATCCAACCGGACAAGCTGTCCGACCGGATGACCATCCGAACAGATTGTTATCCGCACGGATTGCTGTCCGATCGGATTACCATCCGATCAAGCTACCATCCGACCCACTCACAATTCGTATCATTTTACGCGTTACTTATCGTTATACAATCTAATCTACTAAGGCTAATCTTACTCGCTAAGCACTCCCTTCAATCCATCAACCGCTGTGAGTATACTCGATCCCTTTTTGCTTTATGCACTTTTGGGTGTTACATACGTTACAACTATTCAAATCACAACAATCACACTACTCAATACTATTTGAACGCTAACCGATAATGCATGTTATACGTGGCTTATGAATGCTTGTTTGTTATGTTTACATATGGAATGCTGTCTACCTGCCTTAGCAACGATAGTACTATAGTTTGGACTCAGCACCCGTTCACACGGGGGTTGTTAAGGACAATTACTTGCATGGATTACGGTGGTAATCATGTATTGCGAACTGCCTCGGGCAGTCAACCCGCAGTCATTGGTATCGATGGATCTATGTCGATAACTAACATGCTTCATTTCTCTATGTGTACGTGCTGGTTATGCGTAAACGAATTCGAACTCTATATGCTATTATCAAACTTGTATGCTCACCTTTACATTATATGTATTGACTTTTATTTTAACGTATGTGACAGGTGCTTAGGATGCACACATGTTAGGATGTTGAAGCTAGAATAAAGCTTTAGAGCCCAACAAATAGTTGTCTGTAGTAAATGGATCAAGGGTCTCTAGAAGCAGATAAACAATTGCTCTATTTTAAATCTGAGTTGTCGGAACAGAATTTATTTGCCTAGATTTTTATCTGTAATAATTTGTTTACTGTTTGAGGCATGGTATGGGACATGTTATTTAAATTGAATAGTAATGATAATTGTTGTGGAAACTTCGGGACAATCTGTTTCGCTCAGTGCCACGTCCCGATGATTCCGCCATCGGTTGGGGTGTGACATTAACACCTACATAATTACCAACACATAGCCACTTTTAATTTGAATAATGGCTGGACCGTTAGTGATTAAACACAAAGTCAAAGCGTAATTCCGATATCTTTGACTTTCGGTCATAACACTAATGAAAACTTAATTACAGAGGCTAAGAACACTTACAAGAGTCCTTAGCACGAAAATTTAGACTAAGAGAGCTTCCTTCCAAGTCGGGATGCTCCAGAGAATGTGTTTGAAAGCTTAGAACTTTGAGAGTTTGAGAAATTTGAAGTGTAAGTGAAGAATGCAGCCCCAATTGCACCTATTTATACTACTAGAGGTTGCCACCAGATCATTATAGGTGTTAGGGCTCTTCTCTTATGATCACAGGTGTCCAAAATGGTTTTTAAAACCAGCAAACAGTCCATAGAATCGAATTAAAACATGCAATGGTGAAGGAAATGGCAGAACCTGCACCTGTGCATGGATTCTGGCCAGATAATGCCGTTGCGTCGTGCGACGGCAGAGGGTTAAGGGTGTGGCGCGACGCCACCAGTAAGGTAACCAGCTCAGCAAGTTTCAATCTTGACAGTTTCACACCCTGAACCTTTAAAACGTAATATTTTCCATTTCAAGTACATTTAACCCATAAAATTTATATTATGATGATCCATAAGCTATAACCAAACATCGTTAGGTCCATTTTTGTTAAATGATAACTGAAAACACAAGTTTTGCCTCGTTGACGCTTTTAACCCTTTAATCACGAAAGTTAACGTATTTATCTCAAACGACATCGAAACCTTGTGAAATTTTCGTCACTTGTTCTTGGGAGTATAATTAATTGTTACAAAGCTCCAGGTTCATTAAAAGGTCACTCGGAGGTATTAATTCAACATGTTGACACATTTAACCCTCGCGTCTTGTAAACTTTCACTTTCTCCCACAAACGGCTTCGTACGCTTCACAATTTATTTGTTTAAGGGTATAAACATCGTGTAGGGTCGTTGAAAGGAAAATTTTCAAATTTTGTCACTTTGACTCCTTCTACACACATACTTTCTTCGTTTGTCAACTTTAGTCCCTTGAAACCAATTCACTGTATGTTTAAGGTTCATGACACTTGTCGTTACTACATTGGACATGATTTTGCGAGGTGTTACATCCTCACCCCCTTAAAAGAAATCTCGACCTTGATATTTACTGAAATAAACGATGGTACTTCTGTTTCATCGTGGATTCAACCTCCCATGTGTATCCTGGGCCTCTACGACATCCCATTTTACCTTCACAATCGGCACATGCTTCCTTCGAAGCTTCTTAACCTGTCGATCCTCGATCGACAAAGGTTTTTCAATGAACTTCAAACTCTCATCTATCTGTACATCCTTATGAGACATTGCTAGCGACTCATCGACTAGACATTTCTTTAAGTTGAAGATGTAGAATACATTATGTATCCCACTAAGTTCTTCAGGTTGGTTCAACTTGTAGGCCACAGTTCCAACACATTCGATGATCTCGAATGGTCCTATGTATTTTGGGCTCAGCGTGCCCTTTTTTCCAAAACGCATCACCCCTTTCCAGGGTGACACCTTAAGTAATACTTTATCACCTACCTCGAATTTCAGAGGTTTACGCCTTTTATCCGTGTAGCTTTTCTGCCTATCCCTGGCAGCTTTGAGACGATCACGAATCTGAACAATCTTGTCCGTCATCTCTGGGACTATATCAGGTCCTGATAGTTGGGTTTCTCCAATTTCCTCCCAACAAACTTGCGTTCTACACTTCCTTTCGTACAATGCTTCAAAAGGCGTTGCTTGTATGCTCGAATGATAACTATTATTGTAAGAAAATTCAATCAAAGGAAGATGATCATCCCAACTTCCATCCAAATCAATAACACAAGCCTGGAGCATGTCCACAAGCGTTTGAATCGTACGTTCGCTTTGCCCATCCGTCTGAGGATGATAAGCAGTGCTGAAATTTAAACGAGTGCCTAAAGATTGCTGAAAGCTTTTCCAAAAATGTGATGTGTATCTTGTATCCCTATCAGAGATAATAGATACTGGCACACCGTGGAGAGATACTATCTCATCCAGGTACAATTGAGCTAGCTTATCGGAGCTGTGCGTTTCCTTAATTGGCAAGAAGTGAGCTGACTTGGTCAGCCTGTCGACTATAACCCAAATAGTATCATTCCCACCTTTCTTCTTTGGTAACTTAGTAATAAAATCCATGGTTACCATTTCCCATTTCCAAGTGGGAAGTTCAGGCTGTTGCAGCAAACCTGACGGTTTCTGATGCTCGGCTTTAACCTGTGCACATGTCAGACATTTAGCCACATGAGTGGCTATAGATTTCTTCAAACCTATCCACCAGTAATTTGCCTTTAAATCCTGGTACATCTAATCACTGCCAGGATGGACTGAATATTTTGAACTATGAGCTTCTTGAAGAATTACGTCTCTAAGCCCTCCATGGATAGGAACCCAGATTCGGCCATTCAATCTAAGGATTCCATCCTTGCCATATGATTATTGGTCAGCAGTTACGCCTAACTTCTCATTCGGGTAGTTAGTTTCTAATACAACTTCCTTTTGAGCGGCTAACAACCTTTCATTCAAGTTGTTCTTCAGTTCAATGCTTTTGGCATTTATTCTAATAGGTTTGATCCTTTCTTTCCTGCTCAAAGCATCAGCGACTACATTCGCTTTGCCTGGATGATATCGAATTTCACAATCATAATCGTTCAAAGTCTCCATCCAGCGTCGCTGCCTCATGTTAAGTTCCTTCTGGTTAAACAGATGTTGAAGGCTCTTGTGATCTGAATAGATTACACACTTTGTCCCATAAAGATAATGCCTCCAAAGCTTCAGTGCAAATACAACGGCACCCAATTCCAAATCATAGGTGGTGTAGTTCTTTTCGTTCACCTTTAATTGACGGGATGCATAGGCAATGACCTTGCTCTTCTGCATAAGCACACAACCCATACCTGTGTGCGATACGTCGCAATAAACCACAAACTCTTCAATTCCCTCTGGCAATGTTAACACAGGAGCATTGCTTAATTTCTGCTTAAGAATCTCAAAGGATTCTTGTTGCTTGGGACCCCAATCAAACTTGACATTCTTGCGAGTTAACGAAGTTAAAGGCGCGGCAATCCTTGAGAAGTTTTCAATGAAACGTCTGTAGTAACCCGCTAGACCCAAGAAGCTGCGAATTTCTGT
The DNA here is from genome assembly GCA_030545235.1 of Helianthus tuberosus. Classification (NCBI taxonomy): domain Eukaryota; kingdom Viridiplantae; phylum Streptophyta; class Magnoliopsida; order Asterales; family Asteraceae; genus Helianthus; species Helianthus tuberosus. Next base: position 25,312,384 of record CM060446.1, on the reverse strand, counting down.
AGGTGTTTTGGGCGCTTGCCAATTCATAATCGCTTCAATCTTAGCGGGATCCACCTGGATACCACGCTCACTTACCACATGTCCAAGAAATTGGACTTCACGAAGCCAAAACTCACATTTGGAAAAGTTGGCGTAGAGCTTCTCTTGTTGCAGAAGTTTAAGGATACACCGGAGATGTTTTTCGTGATTGGCTTGACTCTTTGAATAAATAAGAATGTCATCAATGAAGACAACGACAAACTTGTCTAGATATGGCTTGCAAACGCGATTCATGGGATCCATGAATGCTGCAGGTGCATTAGTGAGCCCGAAAGGCATCACTAAGAACTCATAGTGGCCATAGTGTGTTCTGAATGCGGTCTTGTGCACGTCTTCGTTTCTGACCTTCAACTGGTGATATCCTGACCTTAGATCGATCTTTGAAAAGTAACTTGCCCCTCGAAGTTGATCGAATAGATCATCGATCCTGGGCAATGGATATCTGTTCTTGATTGTAACCTTGTTTAGCTCGCGAGAATCGATGCATAGACGCATCGAGCCATCCTTCTTTTTCACAAACAGAATCGGTGCTCCCCAAGGGGACGAGCTAGGTCGAATAAAACCTTTTTCCAACAAATCATCCAACTGTGTTCTCAATTATTTCATCTTAGTTGGTGCCAATCAATAAGGTGCTCTTGCAACTGGTGCTGCTCCAGGAATGATATCGATTCTGAATTCCACTTGCCTATCTGGAGGTAATCCAGGTAGTTCTTCAGGAAAAACATCTGGATATTCAAAAATAACAGGGATGTCTTCAATCTTGGGCTTTGGTTCATCAACGGTTACCTGTGCCATGTAAATGACATAACCTTTCTTCAAACACTTCGATGCCTTAAGCATAGACACTTGCTTAGGTAACCCGTACTGCGTATCTCCCTGAATTGTTAATGGCTCACCATAAGAAGTCTTAATAACCACTTGCTTCTTATCACATACAATTTGTGCTTGGTTACGAGACAACCATTCCATGCCTATCACTATGTCAAATCCTGCCAATTTCAACGGAAGCAAAGATAGCGGAAAAGAGTGATTCCTAATGGATATGAAACATCCATCTAAGATTGTTGAAGCAGTCTCTATAGTACCATCGGCCAATTCTACTTCATACTTTATGCTTAGAGTCTTAACAGGCAGTTTTAACAATTTACAAAATTTATTGTCTACAAAAGACTTATCTGCACCAGAATCAAACAACACTCTAGTATAAACATCATTGATAAGAAAAGTACATGTTATCACATTGTCATTTTGAACTGCCTCCTGAGCATTCATTTGGAAGACCCTAGCATTAGTCTTCTTAGCCTCCTCAGGCTTCTTTGGATTTTTAGGGCAATTAGTCTTTATGTGTCCCTTTTCGTTGCAACCATAACAGGTTGCATCTTTCATTTTCTTGCAATCCAAAGTCTTATGCTCTTTGGACTTGCAGATCCCACATCCAATAGACCTTGCTTGCGACTGCGATTGTGATCGTGATTCGAGTCTGCATTTCCCGAAATGGTGTTTCTGGCAGGTTTTGCATTTGGGTTTCTCACCTGTCTGCTGGGTATCCTTTTTAAACCCAGAATTCTTCTTGTGCTCAAAGTTTCCTTTTCTTTTCTTGTCAGAGCAACGTGAGTTCTCATCCTCACGTTTCCACTTCCCTTCATCAGAATTCTTAAGCGACATTTACCTAATCGCATCGAGTGTAAGAGATAAGGACAGATCAACCACTGACCTAAAGGTGGTAGGTCTGGATGCTTTCACATTTCCCTTGATTTCTTGAGCTAGACCTCCAATAAAACGTGCTATGCGCTTCGGTTCCAGTGTGACCAAATAAGGAACCAATCAGGACATGGTGTTGAAGCTTGTAAGATATGCCTGATAATCCAAGTTCTTCATGACCAGAGTCAAGAAGTCGGTTTCAATCCTTTCCACCTCATGCTGAGGACAGAATTTTTCCCTAATCAATGCAACAAACTGATCCCAAGACAAGTTATACAACGGAATCTTCCCTGTAGCTTGTATTAACGACCTCTACCAAGCTAAAGCTTCACCTTTAAATGATTGTGAAACAAACTTAACAATATCGTGTTCTGCACAACCACTGATATCAACCACTATATCCATCTCATCGAGCCAAGTCATACAATCAATGGCTCCTTTTTCTCCTGTAAAGTCCCTTGGCTTGCAAGAGACGAAGTATTTATAAGAGCAGGTCTTGACATGAGGCTCCTGATTGAGCACAATTCTCTTGAATGGAACACTTCTCTCATTCGACGAATGATGAGAATCGTCCTTATGAGATGCGTGTGTCTTGGAAGGTGGTTTTGTATGAGGTACAGATTGGGTCCTGCTGCGAGTACCACTTGTCTTTGAACTGTCTATCCATGGCTAGAGTGACAGCATAATCTATCATTGCTTGTAAATCTGCACCAGCTACCTTGACTCTGGTGGTATCATTTCTTTCCCTTGGATGACTGTTAACCTCTTCTGATTTAGACATGCTGAAGCTTGACTGCTATAAAACAGTTGACAGTATTTTATTTAGAGGTTTATTTTGGAATCATCATTTTTGTTGATTCATTAACCATGGTAAATATAATCCATATTGGTTAATTTGTTAGTCATATTTATTTAGGATCTTCATTATAATTTATCCTCAGTTATAATCATTAAAGATATTAGAGTGGCACAAAAGGCCTAGTCACAAGGACAGGTTTAAATTATAAGCCATGATCTTATAAGATCGAGGCATTAAGGTTTGAACATAGTTCATCACCTTTTCTTGACAGGGAGTCGTAGACTACAACTGTCTTTTGTCTTATTGGACAATGAATATGGCCCGTAGGCACTTCATCACTAATGAATATTTAAATTAGGTAAGAATAAGGAGTTGGAAAAATCCAATACCAGGATGACTAGTGTGATTTTATCAAATCACATTTGCCAGGAGTGCTAACATGTTTTTAGATGTTAACAAGGATTTGAATCTTAAAAAGGTTTTACCATCAGGGCCATGTCTAAAGTGACATATGGGCTAGGTTATACCTTCAAGATTTCCTTTAATATCGAATGGCAGATCAATTGAAAATTGGAATGGTATTTTGATTTATTTCATATGATATATTTATACATATAATGACAAATAAATTTTTAAATAGAACATTCCATAAATTGAAAGAAGTACATAACTGCCCTAAATGGGACTTTTAAATAAATAACATTGTCCTCGCAGGAACAGAAATAAGAAAGATAAGTCCACGCAGGGACCAAGTACATAAATAAAATGTCCACACAGGGACTTAATTGGAAATAAAAATTACAAAACAAATAAATAAGGAATTTCAATAATCCCTCTTCTTCTTCCCCTTTATTAGGTTTGCCAAACCCTTAAGTAGACCCCGGCGACTTCTACGCTCCTCCTGTACTTGTTGCTCCACCTCGTGCAACCGTTGAAGGATTTCCTGCTGCTGTGGTGGTTGGATCTGTGGTGGCTGCGGCGGCTACTGCTGAGGTTGAGGAGGTGGTGGGTATTGATACCCATATGCTGGGTACCCAGTTGGGTACGTAGCTGGAAAGGGTCCAGGATAGAGAGCATTGTAGTTTGCCGCTTCAAGGTACGGGTCGACGGCAGGGGCATTGTTGTAATTGTAACCCGAATAAGCTTGCTGCTCAAACGGGTTATATGTTGCTGCACCGGGGTAAGAGGAATTGGGTTTTCATAACCCATGGGCGGTGGTGGTGCGACTGGAGCGGAGTCGACCGCAGAAGCTGGGTTTGAAGGCCCACCCATTTGCGGGTCTTCATACAGCGGCGGGTAGTGGCTGTTGCTGGAGTGTTGGGGGGTGCTGAAGTGAAATCCCCCATGCACGGACATCCGTGCACCTGTTCTTCTTCACCTCGGTGGTTCTGGAGGCAGTTGTTACTCTGGCGGTGGTGGTGGCGGTGGCGTAACTGCCTGAAAATGCGGGTCCTCAGAAGGGACCTGTTGGTGTGGTGGTGAGTTGTGGTGAGGGGGAGTGTACTCCCACTTGTATGTAGCCCATCTCTCAGCGAAAATGTCAGGGCCCCTGTTCGGCGAACCATGGAAGGATGATCCGCTGGATATATCAATGGGATGCGTCGGCGTTCCAGTCGGTGGTAGCTCGGGGTCTAGATCCTCGTCCATCTCCATATCCTGCATCTCAAGATAATGATCAACTGGTCCCAAAGGGTTTGGACCCTCTGGTTCTTGTACCTGGTTCATCGGATTGAACCGGCTCTGGAAGTATGGGGTCGGGTCTTGGAAGGCATGGTGCGAACCCGATCGCTGCAAAGGTATGAAGGAATGGTGAGAATGGCCGGACTCGTTGTTCTGATGCAATCCGAATGAATCATGGTAGAATGGTGAGGAACTGAGCGAGACAGAGCGTCTCGCAGGCACTAAATAAGTTCTCCAATCCTCGTGAGGACTAGAGCTAAGATTCGCTGATGGAGTACGCCGGTGAGATGGCCTGGCTTCATGGTCATTTCTTGCAGTCATTGGTGCCTTTCCTCTTCCACCTCTACCTCTTACACGTGGTGGCATTTTGTCTTTGGAACCTGTCAAAACAAAAGAAAAACAACAAAAGACAAAAACAATTAAGATTAGGATTAATCCTAAGTCCTTTGCCAAGACTCGGAAGTCGAGGAATGTGCAAACTGTGTCATTGAGATTAAACACAAAAGACTAGTGTTTAATTCCCTGAATGTTGGCTCTAATACCAACCTGTCACACCCCGATATTCCCACGTATTACCAGTGGGCGCAGTGGGGAGTATCGTGACGTAGTTGATATCATCATAGTCAAATAATCACAGTTTAATGCACAGCGGAAGTCTAAAGTAATAATACAAACCGAATTGAAAGTATAATAAAATATTACACAACGGTTGTAAGTGGATCCACAGGCAGATCTAAAACAGAAAGAAAATATTTTTCAATAGACTTTAAGTATTAAAAGCTTGCAAGACTCTTTATTTAATACTCAGGAGTTTCCAGCCCATTACGCGTAGTACCTGCACTTAGTCTTCTTGAAAAATATGTCAGTTTACACTGGTAAATACAATTAACTGACTCTTTTGAAAAGCATTTATAAAATTGGTTTGAATGCACAAGGCATAAAATCTTTTATAACTTGGGACAATTATTTAAAAATAATCTTGTATACAGATTTACATGTTTGTCGTCCGTTCAGGACCGGAATAGAAGAGCCGGTATAAGATTAATAGACACACCACAAGTATAGGTCCACAAGGAGTTTCCTCATGAGTGAGATACCGTTTATATATACGCAACTGTCAGGTGTATGCCTACACCCCGTGCTTAAGCCGTGGCCATTTCAAATGAATAAGCCGAGGATATCCAGGACACGGTCATTAACCCCCCAAAGGCATTGTATCAAACAAAACAGATTAAAACGGGTTATGTAAATTTATTAATCACAATCCGATTAAATGATTTCATACCCGACCAACCGGTATTATTATAATACCGTATCCCAAGCCCGTATAACGGAAAATAAGTTAAAAGTATTTACCTGAGCTAAATGTAATTTTTATTCTCAGCTGTATATCAAATCACAAGTACAAGTAGCTTTTACTAGGCTCCTAATATGGAATGAAGGTTTTAATAACCTATTAGGTTCCTAACGGGTCTTATATAAGTCTTAACTTAGACCGGTTAGTTTTAATGAAAGGTTTACGGTTCAAACCGCAAGATTAAGCGAAGACCGGATTAGAATGTGATATAGACCCAACAAGTATGAAGACTTGTAATAAAGAGGTAAACTAAATACATTCTGGATTTTGAAGTAAAAACGATAAGGTTTGACCCATTTCGGCTAATTTATGCAAACTAGTTACATAAACCGTATCGAAAGCGTATATGCATAACGGGTAACCGAATGAGTCATGAACAGGTTGCATAAGTTATTATGCTTAAATTATGTTGTGATATCAGTAGGATATCTTCCATTATGCCCAAAACGAATTTAAAATCAATTTAAGCCCCGTAAGGGTATTTTAGTCATTTTAATATTTATAAAAGAGGTTAAATAATAAACTGATGTTCTGGTCCAAAAATATCAATAAAAACATTTATTGTATCAAGTTAATTCAGCAAGATATCATACATATGTGAGGTTTATCATTTGTGGCCAAACTATGCACTTTAGGGGCATTTTGGTCATTTCACATATGTTTTAAGGGTCAAATTTGGAAATCTGAGTTCAAGACTTAAGCTTACTGTTAAAGTATAAAAAATTATTTACCACATCAGTAGGTAACAAGTTTTTGGCATTAGATTCGGAAGTCCTGATCATTTTCAAAAGCTTAAAATATTTTATTTAACATATGAAATCACTAGGAAAAGGTTTGGTATCAAAATGATATGTAAAACTCATTTTAACAATTAAAAGGGCAATTTCGTCAATACCGAATTTACACTAGAACTCTATGTTATGATCAGTATAAACTTTGACAAAAATTTCAAAAAATCCCCAAATATTATATTATAATAATGGGTAGCAAGTTTGGTGCCAAAAATTGGTTTAAATATGATTTATACTGAAAATGTCATTTAATTAATAAAAAACTTTCATTTTACGATATCTTGCATAACTTCTATTTTAGACCATAAACTGATGTCAAATTTTTAGGACATGCTTATAAATCAGTAATAAAGATTTTTGTCCTCTCACATTTTCAAAAATCATGTTTTTATATCAAAAGGGCAAAATGGTCAACTTTTAAGCATTTAACGGAAACATGTATATGATTCAGATTTTTATGGAACCATATAGTATAATCTCAGAGGGTTATACTAACGTGTAATATGGTCCTAAAGGAACCCTAAGGTATATTTAAACTATACTAAATCGGGTCAGAACCGAAAGTCAAAGCAAAAGTCTACTTTTGCGACTTTCGGTTGCGACCCGAGCCTAAACTCAGAATTGTCGGGTTGAACATGCTTAAACATGTTCTTATATTATTTACCAAGTTATTTAGTGTTAAAACACGTTCCATAACTTCAGCATTATTAGTTATGAATTCTTTTGCAAAAACTGACTCGTTTGACTTTTTGTTAAGAAGTTTGACCCGATAATTGACTGAGATAACGTGATAATTTGAAGGTGCCCTTTTAAGGGTTTAACACCTACATAATTACCAACATATAGCCACTTTTAATTTGAATAATGGTTGGACCGTTAGTGATTAATCACAAAGTCAAAGTGTAATTACGATATCTCTGACTTTCGGTCATAACACTAATGAAAACTTAATTACAGAGGCTAAGAACACTTACAAGAGTCCTTAGCACAAAAATTTAGACTAAGAGAGCTTCTTTCCAAGTCAGGATGCTCCAGAGAATGAGATTGAAAGCTTAGAACTTTGAGAGTTTGAAAAATTTGAAGTGTAAGTGAAGAATGCAGCCCCAAATGCACCTCTTATGATCACAGGTGTCCAAAATGGTTTTTAAAACCAGCAAACAGTCCATAGAATCGAATTAAAACATGCAATGGTGAAGGAAATAGCAGAACATACACCTGTGCATGGATACTGACCAGATCATGCCGTCACATCGCGCGACGGCAGAGGGTTAAAGGTGTGGCGCGACGCCACCAGTAAGGTAACCAGCTTAGCAAGTTTCAATCTTGACAGTTTCACCCCCTGAACCTTTTAAAACGTAATATTTTCCATTTCAAGCACATTTAACCAATAAAATTTATATTATGATGATCCATAAGCTGTAACCAAACATCGTTAGGTCCGGTTTTGTTAAATGATAACCGAAAACACAAGTTTTGCCTCGTTGATGCTTTTAACCCTTTAATCACGAAAGTTAACGTATTTATCTCAAACGACATCGAAACCTTGTGAAATTTTCGTCACTTGTTCTTGGGAGTATAATTAATTGTTACAAAGCTCCGGGTTCATTAAAAAGTCACTCAAAGGTATTAATTTAACATGTTGATACATTTAACCCTCGCGTCTTGTAAACTTTCACTTTCTTCCACAAACTGCTTCGTACGCTTCACAATTTATTCGTTTAAGGGTATAAACATCGTGTAGGGTCTTTGAAAGGCAAAATTTCAAATGTTGACACTTTGGATCCTCCTACACACATACTTTCTTCATTTGTCAACTTTAGTCCCTTGAAACCAATTCATTGTACGTTTAAGGTTCATGACACGTGTCGTTACTACATTGGACATGATTTTGCGAGGTGTTACAGAAACAAAAGCTTCGTACGAAGCTGTACCTTCGTAAGAAGGTGTTCCTTCGTACGAAGATGGTCTTCGCACACGTGGAGCTTCTGTTGTCCAAAATCGAGTGTCTTCGTGTCGTCTTCGGAAAATTGAGTGTTCATCCCTCCAACCTTAAGCTACTGATTAAACTTAGAGTCGGAGAGGTCTTTGATTGAGTCACGTATGAGAAACAGGTTGTTAAGTGTGAAGTCAGGGCCTTCGTACGAAGGCAGTGCCTTCGTACGAAGCTGGCTTCGCACAGAACAGTCCAGTTCACAAACGTGGCTGTTCTTGGCATTTGGTGTTGTGTTTTCACCTGAATCAGATATGTTTCCAAGTTCAATTTGAGGCGGTTTGGACATTACCCCATTCCACTATTCAGTGAACTAAATACATGTCGTTTTTGGTCCCGTTTGGTGTGAAAATCAAGTTTAAAAGGTTTTTAAAAGTTTTCACCCAGATTCAACACTTGGTGAGTGTGAAATCAATTGATTTCTAACTTGGGAAGCCGTAGCTAGTCCCAATACACCCGGTTAAGTGTAGGTTAGAGGTGAAACAAGAAGATTTTGATGTAAAAGATGAAGATTTGCTTGAAAAAGACTGGTTTTAGATGAAGAAGAAGAGTTTTGTGTAAAACGGGAATTTATGAAGAAAAGAAGAGTTTAAGTGAAAAAGTTGAAGTTTTAAGTGAAATCATAAGAGTTTTAGATGAAAATCAAGTGATTCTTGTGGAAATCGAAGTGGAAAACATGGTATAATTGAAGAAAACTGTTAAATCTTACTTGAAATGGTCGGACAGCAATTCGGCAGAGTTTCGGATCAAAATCAGCAAGTGAGAATGAATGAGAAGGGGCTTGGGTATTTATAGAGGAGTTGGGTTCGCACAACAGACCCTTGTTCGAACTGGCTGCCTTCGTACGTACAAAGCTGCCTGGCTTCGTACGGGGGTGTTGTTTAGTGCAACCTTTTCCTCGTTTCACGTGTAAGATGCTCGTTTTATGTGTTTTGTTGCGTTAGTTAGTATGTACACTATAAGTATTTTAGCGAGAGGTCGAATGTCGTGTCGGGTTGCGTTTCGAAGTGATAAATCGAGTTGTGCGAATAACGTTGAGTTTGCGTTGCGATAAGCGTTTGCGAGTATAAACATATAAAGCACACACAAGTAAAGCATATAAGAACACACATCATAACATTACTACTACTAATAACAGCGTTTGCGGTTTAGCGTGTTAGTCGTGTTAAGTGAATGTCGCGGCATGCGATAACCATACAAACACACTCGATAATTAAAGTAGCATAATTCTCTGTAATTCGTGTTGCGTTAGCGTTGAACGTTTAAAATCATAAAGCGTTTAAATGTGTAGCGGTGCGGTGTGATGAAAATGTATTTAGTATAACAAAATCCTTTGTTTGTATCAAATCTCAGAGTACAAGAAGGTTACAAATCGAAGCAAACCGCAAACAGATACCAATCCGAAAACTCGGGTTGTTACATTTTGTGTGTTCTATTTTTTTTTATGAAAAAGTGTTATTTTTTTCCTCTTTCAACTCTGTGTATGTTCTAAATAAATTCCGATAGGTTACGATGGTTTTACATGATCGCAAATAACGATTTTTAAAGTTACGACAAAATGATTCCGTATTTTCTTAATTTACCATTACAGTGTGTTTTCTTTCTACGTTTCGTTGTCCAAATGCACGTGTGATGTGCTTTTTATCTACGTTTCGACGCAAGAAAAAGCATTCTGCCACAACATGCGGGTGATTCCACAAAATTTTAATTCATTTTCATATATTTAAAACTTTTTTGTATATTCTTTTTAAAAAGTTTATATTTTAGGGGTCGTATTTTATGCTCGCACGGGGCCCACAGATTTTCGAAGCTTTTTAGAGACGTCCCTGTCTTACGATGGGAGAGGAAATAATGATCATGTGGAGGATGTCGTGTCCGACTTTCATTCCCATCACAAGGAATCATTGTTGCCAGACCTGAACGAGGTAAGCATATATTTACTTATTATTAATTAGGCTTTAGATGTACCATTTAATCCGGAGGTAAATTTACCGTTACCTTTAATCCGTTGGATTTTTTTAGTTTGTTGTGTCTCACGAACCGTTGTTGCCATATCTGAAAGAGGTAAACATATATTTACTTATTATTAATCAGGCTTTAGAAGTACCATTTTCTTTTAACCGTTGGTTTTTTCAGGTTGTTGTGCCTAGCGGTGATAATGGTTACCGGTGTCCGGGTTATGAAGACGGTTACGATGCCTCGTACGGAAAAGAATACTATGGCAATAACTTTTTCGTTAGTGATACCTCGCGCATACACCAAGACGTTGGTGAGCCTTCATATGCCCAAGAGTCATTAGGTGATGAGCAACCCGCTTACCCTGAAGTCTCGTACAAAACTGGTCAGCTTTAAATTATATATATTTTGTTAAAAATTTTACTATATATGTTATATTTTTTTAAATGTATTATAAATGTTATCTATTTTTGTTAAAAAATTATTATAGATGTTATATATATATATATGTGTGTGTGTGTGTGTGTGTGTGTGTGTGTGTGTGTGTGTGTGCATATATATAGAGTGGGGATCCTGCGAAAAGTGTGTTTTTCCTAGAAAGTGTAGGAAGCGATCTGGATCATCAGATGAGTGTGTTTAATGGTTGAGATCATTTTGGTGGCATTTTCGTAATATACGTGCCTTTAAAATAGGCAAATTTAATTGATTGGGGTAAATGTGTCATTTAAGTTGTTTTAAATAAGGAAATAACTACCAATCATAAAACCACCTACAAAAATGTCACAATTTTTTTTTCCTCTCTCTAATCCCTCACATTTGAAAACACCAAATCATACAAAAAAATAACGATAAATCAGATCTAGATGTGTTCATAGTAGTGTTTTTAGCGATAAAACACAATGTGACGAACTAGTGACTGACTGCTAAAACACAACATCAAGAATGCTAACTGATAAAACACAACGTGAATCAGTAACTGATAAAAGACAACATCAAGAATGCTAAAATCATATCGACCAGTAACTGATAAAACACATTGTGATGAAACCAGTAACTGATAAAACACAACATCAAGAATGCCAAAATCACATCAACCAGTAACTGATAAAATACATTGTGATGAACCAGTAATTGATAAAACACAACATCAACAATGCCAAAAATCATGTCAACCAGTAACTGATAAAACACATTGTGATGAAACAATAACTGAAACCAGTAACTGCTAAAACACATTGTGATAAACCAGTAATTGATAAAACATAACATCAAGAATGCTAAAATCAAATCAACCAGTAAATGATAGAACACATTGTGATGAAACAGTAACTGAAACCAGTAACTGATAAAACACAACATTAAGAATGCTAAAAATCATATCAACCAGTAACTGATAAAACACATTGTGATGAAACAGTAACTGAAACCAGTAACTGCTAAAAAACATTGTGATGAACCTAGTAACTGATAAAACACAACGTGAAGAAATTGTTAATGATTTGAACTACGTAATTTAAAGTAACTGCCCTTTTGAACTCTTAATGATTTGAAATTGTCAAAGAGATATATGTTTCCATAAATATTTGGATAGTTAGTTTATGATATATAATATTCCAAAATTAAATTAATAATCAAATTACCATCATGCCCTTTTGAATAAAAAAACTAAAAGCCACATGTCACCTCCCTATTGCTTCTTAGACTTTCTATGAAACTTAGGCTTTCTAGCCTACTCCCACTCATATATAATATATCATAAAATTTAATAAGACATAATATTATTAATACCTTAATTATTTATAAGCAATATTAAGCATATCATAATTGTAAGATACCGATATAGGTGACATATATTAGGGATTTAAAATTCGTGAAATAACATAAAAATCATAATAAACACATTAAGATTTTATGTTCATAGGATAACACATAAGATATTGATTTCCTAACATAAATGGTTAAGGTTTAGATATTAGAAGAACACCTAAAGGGCTTAAACCAGTGGCATAGCTCTGATACCACCTTCTGTCACAACCCCCGACCCCACCCTGGGAGCGGGAGCCGCGAACCAGTCAGATGGTATCGGTGTTTATTAATTTGGCAGCGGAAAGTTTCATCAGGACCGTAGTTAGGAAATATGGTTATGAGAGTCAAACACCAAAATGTTTAAAATAGATAAATGGAATAAAACCCAAGTTTTGCTGATAATACTTTATAATAAATAAATGGAACAAAACCCGATTTTCATTTGTAATATATTTATAGGGATAAACCCTAATTATTGAAAATAATTATTCTTTTTATCTGGGTAACTTTTATAGCCACTTTTCTAAGCCTTCAGTGCTCTCCAGCTGGCTTTTATTGGCTTCACACTAAGTTACCTGAAACAGGTGTTTAAAACATTTTATCAGCATGAAATACTGGCAAGTGAATCCCAGTTTAATCAAAACAAGTTTTATCATTTTACAGTATTGAGGGCACTCTCGCAATTACATTTGCTTATATCTCTACTTTAATTACCACCCATGGCACTGTCAAATCTGACTTGTGGAAATGTTACGACTCACATTGTAGTAACAAATTTTGTATACAAAACCCCAATATACCGACGATAATTGTAGAATTATAAATACTCAATCACTGCTAATTATCATGTAAAATAATTGAGGTTTTGTAAAAACAGATTACAAAAAGGAAGGATTACTCACATTGCTAATTTAGGTATTTCTCTTGTGACTTCCTGATTATAATCTATTAATTAAACAATGCACGCGCGTTAGTATAATAACCTAATTTACATTAGTTATACCTTCCCCGAGACAGAACTCCAACGACTACGTCGGGCAGAGCCTCGACAGGCGTTACGGAGCGCTAGATCAATCGGGCAGCGTATCTAATACGTAACCGGGGGTTATAATACTAACAACGAGGCAGAGCTTCGCTAATTAGGGGTATTTGACTATAATTTTCGCCTATAGAAATTGAGAGGAAAGAAAGAAAATTGAACGACTTGGAAATGCTGCATCTCGACCCTTTTATAGCTGAAACAGAGGTCTCTCGCGCCCCGCGAGAGCCTCTTCCTCTTCCGTCGCGGCCCGCGAGAGCCTAAAAGGCAGCGGCAGGGTTGGTGAGTCACCAGGTAGTCTTGACGCGTGTCGGGACACGTTGCATGATGCGGTTCCGCCACTTAACTCTAGGTCGCGCCCCGCGAGAGACCAAGAGAAGTCTGTCGCGCCTCGCGACAACTTATTATTTTTGTTTTTATTTGTCATTTATTAATATAAGGGTTATTTGGGTCTGTTTCTCGCATTCGGGGTATATTTAGGAGCGTTTAGGGGTGTTTCTTGAGGGTTGTTATACGGTTGGCGACTGGGTTTATGTCAAATTACAACCCTTTCGCCAGTATTCGGTTCGTTTACAACGCCATCATAAGCTCGGTCGTCATTATTTTGGTCCATACAAGGTTCTGGAACGTATTGGCCAACTAGCATATAAGTTAGCCTTGCCAGAGTCCGCTAAGATTCATCCTGTTTTCCATATCTCAATGTTGCGAAAGTGTGTGGGCACTCCGGATCAGCAGGTTACCCCTTTACAGCTTGGTGGATTCTACCAGTACTTTGATTCTTATGCCTCTCCGGGTTATGGATACCTATCTCATCCACATGGCTGGTCAATCTGTGCCTCAATCTCTTATCCAGTGGGATGGATTACCTGTTGACGCTGCTACTTGGGAGGATAACTCGCAACTTTACGAGTCTTTTCCATTGTTTCCCCTTGAGGACAAGGTGGTTGTTACCCGGGGAGGTAATGTTATGAACGACACTAGCGTGTCCCAGCCCATTAACCAACAACAGCCCAGATGTGGTACTCACCCCATTCAGGTACCCCAACCATTTGAAAGATTATGTGGGTCCGTCCACCTCAGTAAGAAAGAATTAGGCCAGGGAAGCATGATGAATGCATGTATAAGGAATGTATGAGAGAGAGAGAGAGTCAGTTATGCTATATGTTAAGTTGTGAGTCTCTTCTTCCCACCCCCGTTCTCTCTGTAATTTATGTCACACCCCGAAATTATCAGAGCATGGCGTGACTGGACTGGTATTCATTGCACAGCGGAAGCAGTTAAAGCTAAGACTTCTAGAAATTGAACGCCCACTAAGTACTCGACTCTTCATGGTTCTCCTATTCCAACCGTTCCATAATTTCTGAAAAGTAACCTGAGAAAGAAACATGCGAAAAATCAACATAAAGTTGAGCGAGTTCATAGTTTGTTTGTAAAAGATTTGAAGTAAACCTTTTTGAATAACCGGTTTTTGAAGTATTGTTGAGAAAACGAATTTAAAATCATTTTCGTATACAAATCATGTATTCTCGTATAAATCAAGTATTCTTGTATGTATCATGTATTCATGTATGTATTATGTATTCTTGTATATATCATGTTTTCTCGTATAAATCAAGTCTTTCTTGTATGTATCATGTTGTTAATGGGTTGCAAGGCCATTAACATGTGACACGACATAGGAAGTCACCAAACCATAGGCATTTTTCTGTAGTCGATTCACGACTGAGACACAAAAACACTACTCGGTACTAGTTGTCACCAAGAGTGGGGCTGCCCTGACACCCGTTAGATCTAACCTTTTGTTCTGCGGTCTAAGTATGTACACGATTAATGGTGCTTATGGTACCCTATTCGTGACACGATTTCTCGTATCATTCCTCAAAACGCATCATACTTGGTACTAGTGATCACCAAGAGTGCTTCTTGTTTATGTATTCATATCAAGTATCAATTTTCAGTTCTTGTATTCATTATATCAAGTATCAATTCTCATGCATTGGTATACTCTTGTATTTGTGTTTTCTCGTAGTTTAGAAAACTAGAATTCATGTGTAAACGCTTGTTTGAAAAAAAACCGGTATAAAACATAAGCTTTTCGTAAACCATTTGTGTCAGTTAAAACTTGCTTGTAAAATGGTTTAGAAATATGTAATTCTTGTATGCTTTGCAAAAAGTGCATGTCTTTCCACCCCTAAAACATTTAGAAAAATGTAAAACCATAAAAGGTGGGGTTATGAACTCACCTGAATATTCCTGTGCAAAGCTAGCTAATTACAACTTCGCGATGTCGTTTCCAAGACGTGACTCGCTATCGTGCATTCTACAATATTCCTAACACGGAATATCTAATAAGTTTCTAAATAACGCAGTAACTAACTACGTGTAATCGAGCTCTACCGAATCTTTGACCGAACGATATGACGGTAAATTGTCAACTTAAAAGAAGCGAAGAGGTTATACTTGTTAGCTCGTTTTAAGAAGTCGTATGTTGATATAAAGGAATATTCGTATAAACTCGTATTATATATATTGCGTCTTGTGTATATTTGCCAAAAATATACGTATGTGCCGTCTAGGCGAATAAATATAACAGTTATATTTATTTTGTAAAAGAATCGTCGACTTGTATTGGAAAATAAATATATATCTATATTTATTTATAAAAGGATTCGAGTTCGTTTGAAATAAATATAATAATAACTATATTTATTTTTGTTGTCGAAATAATTTCCGTATCGTTGTTCTCGTAAGTTGGAAGTCGTTGTCGAAAGTTATACTCTTGTTTTTACTTTTGTAAAAAGCGTTTGTAGTTTATCGCTATATTTTGATATTAAAATGCGAATCGTTGTTATATAATAAAACGCGTTTTGTTTTTACGGATTCTCTCGAAAAATGGGCAGAGTTTCCTCTGTTTTTGGACGCCCCGGACAACACAAGTTGTCGTTGTTTTATCAAAATCAGCAATTTATTCAACAAACAAACAATATGTATATGATTCTTGTCAAATATATTAGAATGTAACAAATTTTTAATCGAATCGGTTCAAGCTCGTTCACAAAAATAAATAGATAACGAAATAATTCACGCCATTAAATCTTTACCGCTCTTTTGTGTCGAAACATCGGATAGTTTAACTGAGTTGACCGGGTCAACTGAGTCGACCCGCTGTGTTGACCTGCGTTGACTGAGGTTTAACCGAGTCGACCCTAACCACACCAAATCTGAATCTGACCGAGATACTTGAATCTGAACCTAAAAGAACCCGTAGCTGAACCAACTGAGCCGAGACTCCACCGAGCCTGAACCGAATGTGTACCCGAAACAACCACGGCCGTGGCTCCGGTCACCGCCGGCCACACATCATCTTCATCCTCGTCCCTACCTGAAACACCAAGTGTTCGACCGGAACAACACGGATCTGTTACAGATCGAGGAGAAGAAGAAGGATGGAAGAGGGTTAAAACCACTTACCGGAGAAGAAAACCGCCACCACCGCTGGAACCACCACCGAACCACCGGATAAATGGACCGACCGGCGGTCCGAGTCTTTGACCGCCGGTTCTCTCTCTCTCTCTCTATCTCTTTCTCTCAGTCTCTCTCTCTCTTTCGCGTATTCTCCGCCGTCGAGAACCCACCGGAAACAGTCAACATCACCGCACCCCGCCGCACGCGGCAGCGCCGTCACTGGAGCTGGCACCAGTCTCCTCATTTGTTGTCGTGCTGCTGCCTGGTCTGTCTACCTCCGACGGAAGTGAGGGTGAGAGAGGTTTTTGTGGGTGTCGGCTGCTTATGTGGGTGTGTTATGGAGTTAGGGTTTTCACCATTGTGAAAGAGGGGAAAGGTGTGGCAGGTGAGGAATCGAGAGGGAGGGATGAATTCTCTGTGTTTCAATTTGTGTGTGTAGCGAGAAGAAATGGATGGGTTTTTATTTATAGAACACATTATCTTTTATGTCTATTGTGTATTCAAGTTATGTTCAGGTTGCATGTTTTATCCACTGAGTCAAGATCTTATGTAGAGATTATGTAAGATTTAGTTGATTTTGTAAATCTTGCACAATCTAGGCAAAAGATTTATAGAGATTTTGTGCAGATTTTTAGATCCTTAGAGACCTTATTAGATCTAGTATATTATGTGTAGGTTTAGACTTGGGCTTGGGCCCAGGGCCCACAAGCCCATCTCGTGTGTAAGTAGTTCGTAATTCCTACGAGACCCGTTGTCAAAATCCTGAACTCTGTTTAACGTCAAAAATTAAAATACACAAAAGTACGGTCGGTAGTCGTTGTTTGTACGCCCATTCGTCGACTACGGTGATAATCGCGAAAAATTGTATCGTTGCCGTCTTTAATCCGTTCTTCGATCCGGTTTCGACTGTAGTCACTTTAATTTAATTACGAAGCTAAAATATCTCGTAAAATTTAATATTTTGTCGGCGTTGTCAGTATCTTGTACGGTTTCAGATCGTTATCGTTTATCGTTTAGCAGGTTCTCTGTGGACCGTCATGCGCGTACTGTAAAGTCGATCAGGCGTTCCTAGGCACTCCAAAGGCCTAATTAAGTTTATTCGTGTTGTAAACACTATTTATTGTCGTGTTAATCGCCTGTTAATCACGTAATTAAGGGCGTAAATTACCGGTTGTCACAATTTCTCTCCCCATCTTATCTTGTACTCCATTTCAGTTTTGAATAAAATTCCCTGGTTTCCCTTATAACTTCCAATTATATACATATTAAAATTTGAAGGGAATGAACAGTAGTTATATTATATACATATTAAATTTTGAAGTGAATAAAATTATACTTATATACATATTGTCTATAACTATTATTTATCAAATGTCGGTTGAATAGGAAAATACCAACGTGTCCCCCAACAGATTTTAAAGTTGGCTTTTAGACATATTTATTTACTGGCTTTTCACTTTTGGCTTCATTTGTAAGCATTTTGAGAGAGAAAGGAAGACGGCCGGCGCCAGGCACTACGAGATGATGTTCTTTCTCACTCTCCGACGAAGCACTGCTACGGTAGTGGCGAATGGTCGATCCAAGGTCTGACTTCAGTACCATCCTTCCGTCTTCAACCTTCGTCGCCGGAAACCTAACTTGTCGGGGCCTCTTTCCGGTGGTGTAAACATCGCCTGAAACCTCCATCACCGTGGCCCTCTGTTGGGTAAGTGATTGTGTCCAGCGGCGGCGCCGCCGCTCACCAACAACTGATTCCGTTCGAAACCCCAACCATTATAATCCTCATGCGATGTGATTTGCGGAAAAATGAAGATGGCGACGGTGGCGGTTTTGTGGTGGTGTTTTGTGGTTGTAGTTTTTTGTGGTGGTGGCATTATTGATGGTGGTTGTAATATGGCTGCTTTTCAACAAAAGCCAAGAAAACCATGGGTTTGCTTTATTGCCCGTTAGTTTTCTTTGAAGAACACATTTTGAAGAACACAGATATAGCACGTGATCTGTTGTACAAAACTTGAGTTTTTAACAGGTTTAAAATTTAACCGGCTACTTCAACTATTAATTTACTTTTGTCAAATTTACGAAACAAGGAAATATGAGTAAGACACATCGATGTGGGCCTTTGCTAAATAACAAGTTTTCTAATAGTAATAAAAAAAAATTGGTAACAAGTTAGCAACAACATAGTTGGTCATGTTGTATTATGTATTTTCATTTACTTATTTTTTGAGAAAAATGTTAGATTAATTAATAGCATGTTAATGAAATTTATGATATGAACCAAGAACTATTTTTAACCCAGTATAAATTCTATTGTTGAGTTCAATAATAATAATTTAATACCAACGTGACTTAATTGTTTACTAAAGTTTAAAATATGTTGTATAAAATTCCGTCGTTACTGTTTTAACGAGTTTTTCTTTATCAGCGTCACGATGGAGCCTACCGCCGCAACGCACGATTAATAACACTAAAAGTTTCGCTAAAATTTGTACTTAAAATTGAAAAGGTCATGTATGATTTATTTATTTATCATGACAACTTCATTTTTCGGGTTATATATTTCAATTGCTATACCGAGTGAGTGTCAGTATTAAACCGATATCATAATGAACCGAATCGCTACTGACTAAACTTCGGCGAGGGAATCCACTAGTTACCATTAAATTTGCACTTCAAAACCTACCCCACCCCCACCCCACCCCTTTTCTTCTTCTCCCTCACGTAACACAGACAACCATCGCCACTGCCATTTCATTATTTCCAGCCTCACACTCACAAACCATCTCCTTCCAATTCACAACATTCCCTCTCCAAAACCTCACCCTCTTCGGCGACTCCCACCGCCGTACCGCTGTCGCCACCCTCAACTCCAACTTCCCCTTCCAACAAACACCTCCGTTTCTCCCTCCACAATTCATCTGATTAACCTCCTCTCTGCGATATTTGTCAGGTAACATAAACTATTCCAAATAGTCAAATACAATAAGTTTGACTTTCTAACTCAGTCAAAATTTCATCGATTTCATAAATTGCTGTTAATGGTTTATAGAATCACACAGAGAGACATAGATTCCGGTAAATTAGTTAAAGAATTGCAATATAGTAATTCGATTGCCGTTAATAATTCATACAATTGCACTAATAGATTGATATTTATTATTTAAACAACTGCAGTGTTGTAATTTGATTGCATACGATTGCACTGATATGTTTCAATTGGTGTTAATGATCATACAGTTGCACTATTGTAATCTGATTGCATACTATTGCAGTGATATATTGATGTTAATAATTCATACAATTGAACTGTTGCAATTCAATCGTCGTTAACTATTCATATGAGTGCATTGATATACTTGGATTGGGTGGTGTTTGATGGAGATTGAAGATGAAGCTGGAGGTCTGTGGTGGGTGGGTCCCACATTATGTTTTTAATGTTTTAAGTCATTTCACACATATTTAACTTGATAAGTTAATGGACATCCAATCCGGGGACTATCCGAGTAACAAACGATTAGACCATAGGAAACATACATGTAATTTTAGCAAGTTGGAGACTGAAAGTGAAAAAATAAAAAACTACATGGACCATTCGAGCAATTAACTCAATAAATAATTAAAAAAGTAAATGATTAATTTCAAATTTCAAATAGAGAACCATTAAATTGTAGGATCATAAATCCGAACCATTTCAATATCTCAAAACAATAAAACCGACTGACTTGTTTCGATTTAAACAACTCAGTCAGGTCTAAACAATCTTTACATGCCCCTGATAGACAAAATACAAATGCACCTTATTCATTGACATTTCTTCGATGAAAACACACAAACTCGAAACCCGTCCGGTACGCGTGTGAGCAGTGGCGGATTTAGAACAAAAATTCAGGAGTATACCAATTTTTTTTAACCGTACACTTATAGAATGTTTTTATTTTTTTTTATTTTGCCCTTACCGAGGTCTATCTTTATCTCTTTCAACAATAATATGAATTTGGGCTTTTAAATTTCAATTAAATGTGTGCTTTTATTTAATTTAGGTGTTTAACTATTATGAATTTTAAATGTAGGCTTTTAATTAATATGAAATTCTTTTGAAGAGTTGGGCTTTTAATAAATTTTGTTTTTCAGGTACCTAGTTAAATATTTAGAAATAAATGCGATAAAAAATATTAGATATTTAGAAAAACAATCAGTAATTAATAAATTACAAAGAAAACCTCAGACTTAACTTCGTAATTTTTTTTAAATAAACCTACATTCTGATAATTCTTTTCACTAAAATTTCAAATCTATAAATAAGCAACTTTTTGTTGCTTTAATAGTTGTAACATATGTATTGGGTGTTTTTCAAAAAAAAAAAAAAAAAACTGCATTTTTAACTTTTAACTCAAAGGTTTTTATGTTTCTCATTTTAAACCTTTTGACTTTTTTAGTTTTAAACCAATGCTTTTCAACTTTTCAATTTAACCCCAACACTTTTTTATTTTCAACGTTGGTCCCTTATACTTTTCATCTTTCGCAAGTTTTTCATTTTAAGTTTCGTTCTAAATTTTGCGAGACAACATGCAGCAACGTGCGTGTGGGGTGCAATGTTTTTTCGTCTGTTTTCCCCGTTTGACAGTCCAGTCGCAGCGCGTCTATTTTTCCCCGTTTGAAAAGTTCGTCGCAACGTGCGAATCCTAGATCGACTTAGTTATTCTTTTTACGTTTTACGTTTCTATATAATTTCGTCGCATTAACACACCGTGACTGGCGTGCGTGGTTCAACGATTTTACGTATGTTTTTTATTCGTTGTTATTTTTTACTTTTTTATTTATTTTATTTTTACAAGCTCTTCTGATGTTGGTGTTCGTTGGCAGTGGTTTGACATTAGTGCTACTTGGCATAATTTTACTAACGTATTTAACCTATTAAGTTTTTTACTAATAATTTGTTTCGAGTTTACCATTATACCTTCTTTACTTAAGAAAAACTAATTTTTTTCACGTGCATAGTTTGATGTACGTGCCTGTATAAATTCGCTTTTCTCTACGTGTTGACGTAAACTTTTTCTAGAAACGAGTTAAGCCAAATATAATATGTTTTCGTTTAAAAGAAAACATTTTTACGTGCATATTTTTATGTACGTTTCAGTATAAATTTGAGTTGGTGTATGTTTCGATGTAAACTTTTTGGGGAAACGAGTCAGGTGATGTTTTGTAAATTTTGTTTCGAACCGAGTGGAATCAAATTATGGTTTCCATTTTTTTAGAAGCTCTAATTCATCTCTTTTGATTATACGTGTCAGCTTTTTCGTTATACCCGTCACAGTTTCTATGTATGACTCGGGTCACATGTAATACGTTATGATTGTTGGGAATAAATTTTATTTATTTTGTGTTTGATCCAATTGCAATGCTTATATAGGTAACATTGAGTTCAATCAGATACGTCGAAACACGTGTTTTCATATGGTTAACGCATCACATAACGTTTCGACTAATCTATTCGATGTTTACAATGTATCGCGCCGTAACGCGCGCGGGTCTATTGCTAGTTACTTTTAATTTTGACTAAAATCCTACACACCTACTGAAAAGTTAGAAAGAATAATAAACAATTTAAAAATAAAAAAAATAAATGAATAAAATATTGAATTTTAAACACCCATCAACATCATCTTCTTCCTTTATATAACCTTTCTCCCACCTGCAAATATTTACACTATTCCGACTTATGGTAATTTAGTTATGGTATAAAATCAGAAAAAAAAATACACTACGAATATGGACTTGAGCCGTAGCCTGTGCTACGGCTAACATTATATTGGTTCCGCCCCTGCGTGTGAGGGTGGTTTCCTTTTTGCCCATGACTTTATAGCCTAGTGGCATCTTGGTGGCGAGATAAGGCTTTGTGACCAATAGGTCCTAGGTTCGATTCCCACAAGGGGGGTTTTTTCCCATATTTATTGGGTTTCCTACTGAATTGGTGTATAAGCATTATAGCCTAGTGGAGATGGATATGATCGGGTGGTTCCGCAGTTGACACGAAGATACTCCAATGGTCCGTCAGTGATCGAATTTGCCGTTAAAAAAACTCACAAACTGTTTTTACACGTTGTAAAATATATCATTGAAAATATATTCTATACTATCTTAAAAGACAAAGTCGGTGGGGTTTCCCACCGGCTTTGCCTTACCCCCTAGACTTTTACAATATTGCATTTCAACGCTCTTAGCTTTGCTACGGCCCCTCCACTTTTGGAGTAATCAATTTTAGTCCCTTATCTAATTTTACTATTCTTCTACTTTAACAATTGAAATTTTTAGCCCTTATCTTTTTACTAATTTAAATTTCCTTCGATAACATTCGTTAATTTCTTATGTTTACCCATATCATTTTTTACTTAAAAAACTATTTTTCCGTGCATATTTTTATGTACGTATTCGTATAAATTTAAATGTGTCTACGTTTTGACATAAACTTTTTCTGGAAACGAGTTAGGTCAAATAACACGTTTTCGTTTAAAAAACCATTTTTACGTGCATATTTTAATCTATGCGTCTGTATCAATTCGAGTTGGTCTACATTTGGATATACTTTTTTTAATATAATACGTTTTCTTACTTATTTTATGTACGTTTTCATAAATTTTGTTCCGAATAGAGTGGAGTCAAATTTTGGCATTTTTTTCTTTCTTTTTTATTTTCAAAGTTTTAATTAATTCTATAGAATAAGTTACGATTGTACGAGATAGATTCAATTTACTTTACGTTATGATCCAATCGCAATACTTATATATGTTACATTGAGTTCAATCAGATATGTCGAAACACGCGTTTTCGTATGATTAACCCATTACCTAACACTTGAACAAATTCATTCAATGTTTGTGATGTACTCGCGCCGCAACGCGCTCGGACCTTATTTATATAATATTAAAGAGAAAGGTCGGTGGCCACAATGCCACCAACTTAACTCCAAACACTTTCACACATGCACGTGAACTCCATGCGCTGGCCCACAACCTACACCATCATCGCTGTAACTACTCCACATTCAAATATTACTATTATTATTTATTTAATTTATTATCCATTTCATTAACTGCCAATATTCTCATTTTCCTGATCTTCCAAGAAACCTTCATGGCTTCAAGTTTGACAAAATCACCCCTTAACTTTTTTCAAATATACAAAATTCACTGCTCAAATTTCTAACTTGACAAAAATGACCCTTCTACTTTTCAACTTGACAAAAAAGGCCTCCATACATTCTAACTTCTCTTTAACCCTCAAACTTTTCACATGTAACCCATTCTACCCCCAAACATTGTTATAATGTCAGATGTAACCCTCTAAACTTTGAAAATGTCATTTTGACCCCCTCAAATTTCTAAAGTTTCAAGCTTACCCTAAAACTAATTTTTTAAGTTTTTATTTTTATGGACATGTCGTTATAAAATTCGAGTTCGTCTACGCATTAGCGTAATTTTTGTCTGAAAATGAGCCGGGTCAATTATAAAATGTTTTTTTATGTATGTTTTGAGTTGGACTACGATTTGACGTAAATTCTATTTGGAAAAAAAATCGGGTCAAATGTAATACGTTTTGATTCGAAGGTATAAATCTGAGTTATCATACGATTTGACGTAAATTTAGTTCGGAAACGAGTCTGATTGATTGTAGTATGTATGTTATCATTTCACGTATGGCGTTGCCGCAACGCGCGACGGGTAAAAGAACTAATTACTAGTTGAGGGAAAATATCAAATAGGAAGATTAATTTCGCTAGGAAGGATAGGAAGCAATAAGAGGATGACATGTGGCAACATTTAAAATAAAGAAAAAAGGGTATTTTAGTCAATCCAACCCTTTCTTCTTCCTTTTCAAAACCCAGTAACTTCAAAACCCACCATTTTCAAAACCCACCATCTTCAACAATTTCTTCACTTTCTATCTCAATAATCACTACATTATAGTGCGATTTTCATCACCAATCAATGATTCAAACACCCGATCAACGTGTTCTTCAGCTTTTTTGAAGAAAACCCAGTTTAATTTCATACAAAATCTTGTTTTTTCCGGTGATTTTGAAGATAATCACTCGATCCGTTCGATTCGAGAGCTGATAAGTGTTTCAATCATTCAAAATTTGTCAATTGTTGAAGAAATCACTTCGATCCAGGTAAGAAATTCTTTAATTTCATTTTTACGATATGGGTTTTTGATTTAGTCATTGCGTTTTACGATCTTGGCGGGGTCCGGGGGCAGCGCCCCCGGTAGCGGGGTCCCAGGGGCGGCAGCCCTTGGCGGGGTCCAAGGGGCAGAGCCATTGCTTTTTACAGAGAACACTTTCTTTTGTTTTTTAACAGCACAGACAATTCACTTTCTTTGGTGTTTTCTGGCCATTGCGTTTTAGAAAAACACATTCTTGAAGTGTTTTTGGTGCATTGCGTTTTAGGTAAAACACCTTTTTAGGTGTTTTCAGTCCATTGCGTTTTACAGAGAACACTTTCTTTTGTTTTTTAGGCAATTGCGTTTTAGAATGAGTCATTTTTAAGTGTTTTCTGGCCATTGCGTTTTACAAATAAGACATTTCTTTGTGTTTTTTGTGCATTGCGTTTTAGGTAAAACACTTTTTTATGTGTTTTCAGTCCATTGCGTTTTAGAAAACAGACATTTTAAGTGTTTTCTGGCCATTGCATTTTACAAATAAGACATTTCTTTGTGTTTTTGGTGCATTGCGTTTTAGAAAGTACATTTTCTTTTGAGTTTTTAGGCTATTGCGTTTTAGAAATAAGACATTTCTTTGTGTTTTCTGGCCATTGCGTTTTACAAATAAGTCATTTCTTTGTGTTTTTGGTGCATTGCGTTTTAGAAAAATGTCATTTTTTAGGTTTTTTTTTTCATTGCGTTTTACGTAACTGGGGGTTTTTCTATTGCGTTTTACGCAACTGGGTTTTAATTTTTTTTTTTTTAAATATAGCAATAGTATACTCGTTTTAAAGATAAAAAAACGCTCGTTTTTTTGGTGCAATTTTTATAAAAAAATAATGTCGTATGAAAGAGTTATTAACGTTTAAAAAATGGGGGGAATTGGAGGAGAGAGAAACTATTGGCTTGGATTGACTAGAATGCCCCTAAACAAACTCACGCGCCTCTTTTCTTGTTTTCAATTTCCCTGATTTAATCTTAGCCCTTGATTAACTAAATGGTCAAGATCACTTCCTAGTCTTCCTAGCCAAATTAACTTCCTATTGTATCTCCATCCTACTAGTTGAAACATAAAACATAAAACACAAATGCACCTTATACTAAGGCCATGGGGTATGGGGCTTGGGTTGGGGCGTGGGTTGGGGGAAAACGCCCAAGTCACCACCTCGGGGGCTTGGGTTGGGGCTTGGGTTTGGGCGTGGCCCCCTTTGGCGTGGGTTTAAAGCCGGGCGTGGGGCGCCTAGCAAGGTGACATGGCGGGCTCTTAATGGCTATGTGTCAACTCATGCCCCCAACCCAAGCCCCACCATACCCCATGCGCGTGGGTTTTGGTGGTGGAGGGGCCCCCATTCCACGTGTCAACAAATGCCCCAACCCAAGCCCCCCATAATCCACGGTCTAAGACTGCGGGGGTATGGTGGGGCTTGGGTTGGGCGTGGGTTGGGGCAATTGCTGACACCTGGATGTACCCAAACCCAAGTTTTAAATGGGGTATGGTGGGGCTTGGGTTGGGCGTGGCTGGGCCGGCGTGGCCTAGCCACATCACCATTTTTTTTAATACATATCTAAATTAATTAAATACATAAAAAAACATATTTTTTTAAATACATAAACAAACATAATAATTATTAAAATAAAAAAACAATCATTCTTCGTCGTCTTCGTCGGTTTCGAACCCAGGAATCGTTGAAACATGTTCTACCAAATCAGATCGAAGGTTGTGATGTATATCCCTTGACTTGATCCAAAATTCATTAACCGCTTTATCTTGGTCTGTTACGTTACCTGGTTGGGAATCATCGTCATCATAGTGGGTAACGACCGCTCTACCTTCGTCCTCCAAAATCATGTTGTGAAGAATGATACATGTGTACATCACGTTTCCAATCTGATCCTTGTCCAATAGTCGACAAGGCATTTGTAATATTCGCCACCTTTTCTTCAAAACACCGAATGCTCGCTCGACGTCTTTACGTGCAGCCATCTGTACCCTGTTAAACTTTAATCTCTTTGGATCTGTCGTACCGTGTTTTGTGAATGATTTTACAAAAACCCCCCACTCTGGGTAAATCCCATCAACTAGGTAGTACCCATACACGTACTCAACCCCGTTTACAAAGAAAGTTCCTTTGGGTCCTATACCATTTACTCGATCATTGAAAAGGGGCGAGTGGTTTATGATGGTAATATCATTATGTGAACCTGGCATACCGAAGAACGCATGCCATATCCAAAGATCTTGGGACGCAACCGCTTCAAGCATGATGGCTGGACTCTCGTGAAATCCACTCGTGTGAGCGCCTTGCCATTGGGTAGGACAAAGTTCCCAAGCCCATTTCATACAATCTAAACTACCTAGCATCCCGGGTAGCCCATGATAATCTGCGTGATGTTCCAATAATTGTTGCATGTCACTGAACGAGGGCTTTCTCAAATATCTTTTCCTATAGAGTTCTAGAATACACGAACAAAAGTTGTGAAGACTTTCTCTAGCTACACGTGCAGACATTTTTAAATAGTCATCCATAATGTCCGAACTATTGCCGTACGCTAACTGCCTAAGTGCGGCCGTGACCTTTTGCCACGTAGTAAATCCTAATTGCCCGGTTACATCGGGTTTTTGTTGAAAATAAACATACTTCTCCTCAAGATCTCTAGATATCCTTAAAAATAAGTTTCTACTCATACGAAAACGACGCCTAAACATTTTTTCATCATACTTAGGTTCAGCTGAGAAGTAATCGCTTACCAACAAATCGTTAGCGGTAACCCGTTCACGAGCGATGTACCTTCTTCTGCGTTTAGGTTGTTGACTCTCTTCCTCCTCCTCTTCGTTTTCAACGATAGCTTTCACCACCGTCGCGATCGTTTGTAGAAATATTTCCGCCCCATCGTCAGATGATGATGACGATTCAGTATAACTTGAAGAACTCATGGCGAGATTGTGTTTTATGTGTTTGATTTTGTGTGAGAAAAATGATAAATATTGTATAGTATTTATAAAGGAAATTTTTTTTTTTTTTTTTTTTAAATAGACCAACGGCTAGTTTGGTTTGGCCATTCACAACCCGCCATGTCAGCTTGGCCAGACCGCCCCACGCCCGGCTTGAAACCCATGCCCCAAGGGCCACGCCGAAACCCATGCCCACCCGGGGTGGTGGCTTGGGCGTTTTCCCCCTACCCACGCCCAAACTCCCGCCCCATACCCCGCAGTCTAAACTGCTTGGTGATATTTTGATATTTCGAGACGCGTGACGTAACGTTACCTCCTGATCTCTCCACGTTGATTCTGTTTGTATTGCACGTTAACGTAAACCCAAAATCCCCTAAAATTCCCTGATTCTATTCTTCTAGGGTTTGTGATCTGATTCTCATCGATCAACGTCATACATAATCTTCTACAAAAATCCATCATTCGATTGGATCCAGATCCTATCTCCGTGGTCAATCAGAGATGGTTCTATCGCAGAAGCTTCATGAAGCATTCAAAGGTACGGTAGAGAGAATAACAAACCCTAGGACTGTATCCGCTTTCAAAGAGAAAGGCGTACTTAGCGTTAACGAGTTCGTCATCGCCGGTGACAATCTCGTCTCCAAATGCCCTACGTGGTCATGGTAGATTCGCTTTTCATTTCGTTAAATTAAATTGTTCGTTTATGATTAAACTGTTCATCGAGTATTATTATTGTTGTTATAGGTAGATGTTGATCTTATAGTTAAACCTTTAGGAATAGAATCAGGAGTAGTTTTATTAGAAGATATGATTGATTTTGAGGGGAATAAAGTAATTTGCCTAGGAATTGGGGTTGTATTATGCTATCTATGTTATTAACTGTTCATGTTAGGATTGAGCACACACGAATACGAAGACCAAACGCCAAAACAATAAATGAGCACATGGATTTATTGAGGTTAACTAACTTACGTTCACCGGTGGCAACCAGGTTATTCATTTTTGAGGTGATAATCAAATTACTAGTACACAGATTGTATTTGTAGAGACCATAGTTAGTAAAGGCGCTAGGTGCACTCAAGGTGCATAGGTCTTGCCTGGGGCCTGGCGCAAAGCGCAAAAAAAACAAGGGCCTGAGAAAAAAGAGCGCACAATGAATAAAATTAAAAATATATATTATCTATTAGAAAAAGAATACTAACTTTTATATAAAATAAACAAAAGCTATTATATAGCATTTAATATCATCAATTTAGTACCAAAAGTTCTATAATATTAGTGTACTAGTATTAAACCCCTGCGTTGCAGTGGTTGTCATAAAGTGTGTTAAGTAGTAGCAATACTATACCATTGTCAACGACCACCAACACAGGAATAACTCGTAAAAACAAAATAATCAAAAACGGGAAAAAAATAACGTCGAGCGAAAAGCAGACATAAAATCTTTGAAACACGCACACTCGTAGCTGAGAAATTAAATCGAAACGTAAAACACAGAAAAAAATGACTAAGTCCATCCAAGACCCGCGTGTTGGACTAACTTGCCAAACGCAGAAAAATAGTTTTGACGACGGGCCAGTCAAACAGGAAAAAATATACGAAAAAATGTTGAACCCCATACGCACGTTGCGGTGCGTTAACTCACAAAATTTAGAACGAAACGAAAAACTTGGGAAAGATGAAAAGTATGGTGGACCAAAATTGAAAATAAAGAGTTGGGATTAAATTGTAAAAGATGAAAAACTTTGGGTTAAAAGTAAAAAACAAAGGGTCTAAATTGCAAAATTGAAGTTATTTATTAATTTTAGATAAAGATAAGGATAAAAATAAGTGATATCTATATATTGGTTATTAATTAATATTAATATTAAAACACATTTATTAAACAAATATTTATAAAATTTATGAGGTTGAAATAGAGAATGCCATGTGGCATTATTTGGAGTCTTTTATTATAAGTTAGATTGGCGTAGAAAAGTCGTTTTCCTTAGATTAAATTTGATATTGGCTGGAATCTTGCCGGAATTTGCACCTGAACCATCACCTGGAGAATTAAAGCGCAACTTCCTCGAATTAAAGAGCAATTGCCTCGCCTCGCCTGAAAAATGGG
Source organism: Helianthus tuberosus (assembly GCA_030545235.1). Taxonomy (NCBI): domain Eukaryota; kingdom Viridiplantae; phylum Streptophyta; class Magnoliopsida; order Asterales; family Asteraceae; genus Helianthus; species Helianthus tuberosus. The sequence continues at coordinate 25,282,499 of CM060446.1, read as the reverse complement.
CCTAGCCACCTAGGCGCAAGAGGCAATGGGTTATAACAACTATGGTAGAGACAAATTAGGGTTTAGCAAATTTTCTCCTTAAGTTAAGCCCATGTAGGGCCCACAAGGCCTATGATGTACGAACCCAACAGTGTAAAGTTCTATGAGAAAGTATCCTATGTTAACTGTTTGAGTGAGAGATTAATGGTTAAATCGTTTTGGAGCTGGAAGATTGGGAAATTGGGACTTTTAATTCATAACATAATGCAGTTGGGACGGTTGGAACAACTATGTCGTGTAGTTGTAGCTGTGGTTTTGCATAAATGCACAGCAGAAGCATGCTACCATGGTAGAAGGAGGTCATGTACTGCAAAATTGATATTAGAGCAGTTGTATCACACAAATAATGAATGCATTCAAGAAATTGGGTGTTAGGGTGGTTTCTGCCGTCACTATAAGCTGTTTACAGGGTAGATTAATAATGAATTACTTTTATTATAGGACTCGCGACTTTTCAATGTCTCAAAGCTATGTTAAACACATGTTAGAATGATAATTTTACAGAAATTTATAGCGGCATTAACAAACGTAGTGTAGTCCTATAGTTTATACTTATCTTATTCCTTATTGGCAAGTGATGAAGGAAGTGCATTTATGCTCAGGACCACATATTGGTCTAGGTTTATTTATACGCTTAATTGGCTTCTGTCTCACATCCCCGTAATGGAACATCGTGATAAACAATGTATTTTACCTCCTTGAAACTTGTAGTTGCTCTTTCCTCTGTAGAGTGTAGCACTGTAGCCTGCCATGTTAGGAGTTTGGACTATGGACTATATAGAGAATTTCAGTTTATTACTCTCATCAACCAACAGTTTTTACACTGATTAATAACGTATGTGTGAAAGAAAATGTGTATTGTTGTTTCCAAAGTGCTTCTCAATTCCTCAAATGATAGGAGGGCACCCTATTGGGACTGATCTACCATACTTGCAGCTTTTAAGTCCATATTTTATGATAACGAGCTCTCTCAAGAAGTTTCTGGCTATGGGCTTTTGTCTGAGTTGTATAAACATGAACGATTTAACTCGCTTTCATTTTCTTTGTAGGGAATCAGGTGATCCAAACAAGAGGAAGTCATATTTCCCAGCTGAGAAACAGTTTTTTATCACTAGAAATGGTAAAATAGTGTTGCCCTTGCCTTTTTGCGTTCAGATTTTTGATAAATTATTGTTGTATAGAAAATATGATTGTTAATTCTTACTGAGTTTCATCTATATATTATATCACGTCTTTTCATGTAATATATCTCTTAACTGTGATATGGACTGTTCAGTTCCTTGTTTGCGAAGAGTTACATCAATACAAGAAGAATATGAAGCTGCTGGTGGTGAGATATTGCTTGACGATGAAGATAATGAGGGCTGGCTGGCTACTCATGGACAACCAAAAGGTTTTTATCCTTTTAGAGATTTTAAATGTTAATTTCATTGTATAATTTTAAACTTAGTTTGACTATCTTTATAGATACCAAGGGTGATGAGGAGGAGAATGTGCCTTCAATGGAAACCCTAGAAATAAGCAAGAAGAATACAATCCAGTCAATTCCTTCATATTTTGGCACCGAGGAAGACGATGACATCCCAGACATGGAAGAATTTGAAGAACCTGACAACCTTATTGAGGCAGATCCTGTAAGATACTGAATCGTTAACCAAAACCGAACCGAAATCAACCAAAAACTGAATTAACTGACACCCGATTAACCAAAAACCGAATTAACTAAAAACCAGTTATCGGTTTGTTTTGTACCCCCGTTTAACCAAAATTAACCGAACCGAACAATCCATATTTCTATATACTTCTAGCTTTAGTGCCTCCAGTTCATGTATTTCATATTTTATACCTCCATTTCATATATTTATACTTCCATTTCATTTATTTATACATCCATTCATGTATTTATTTCTCAATTCATTTATTTCTAAACAAAAGTTTTAGCCCAAGTTTGGTTTTGGCTATCAACCAAAATTAAACGAAACGAACCAAAAACCGTCAATAAAATAGACTAACCGATTACTTCAGTTTTGGGTTCGGTTGAGGAACCGAGCCGTGCACATCCTTGTAGTGTCAGTGTTCCCGCCGAATCGCTCGGGCACCCATCTAGTTGTTGAATATGTATATTAAAATACTCAACTAAAGACTAGCAACACATAAAATTTGGTAGGAATTCAAGAGTGCCCTATTGAAACAAATGAGAACGCATCTGCTGAAAGTTTCCTTTTCAATATTCAGGCAACCCTTCAGCCTACGTATCTTGTTGCTCATGAGCCTGAAGATGACAATATTCTAAGAACTCGAACTTATGATGTCAGCATCACGTAAGTTTAAGCTCAATAATTCTATTAACATGCGTCTAAAGTTTATTTGATTTAGTTTGTCTTGTTCTGTTTATGGTGAAATGTTCATTTGTTTAGATTCTTTTTGGTTTGTTGCTTATGTGACGTTCCAGTTTTCTTTTTCTTTCAGGTATGACAAATATTATCAAACTCCTCGTGTTTGGCTTACAGGTTATGATGAGGTTAGAAACATCAATCATAAGCAAACTAGCAAAGTCTAATTTAGTTAATGTAATTTACCGCTTGATCAATTATCTATTTCAGTCAAGGATGCTTCTTGAGCCAGAGTTAGTTCTAGAAGATGTCAGTCAAGATCATGCTCGCAAAACGGTAAGCATTGCATACCTGTTAATGACATGCTCTTCAAATTCTCAACCTTTTCTGTGTCTGTACTAAAGATGGAAAAACATGTGGGCTTTGTAATGAGTTTGATTTTTCTGTTGGGTTGTTTGGAAACACTTATGTCTTGAAATTTTGATTTTTAATAAATAAATAGTGTCAAATATGATTCGAAAAATTATACTTTTCAATAATAATTTATTTATTGAATAAAAATTTAAATGATCTATGAGGTTTTATGCTTTAAATTACACTGTTAGATAAGATACTTTCGACCCATGATCTAGGAGATAAGCTTAGTCTGAATCGACTCATTTATACGTCTATGGGTCCAATTGCAGTCTCTAACGTCGTACTTCACTTCACTTGAATGGTCAATCTTTTTGTTTCACACAAATGCTAATTCTTTCTTCTCTTTCGAACAATTTTTATTCCTTTTTTGTTATTTAGACAAATAAATTTTATTTGAACAGCCAGTTAGCTACATAAGTGAATGGTCTTTGTAAATCTTTTTTTTTATTCTATTCTAGATGGATGTTTGTGAAGTTTATCAAACTCAGGTAACTATTGAAGACCATCCACACTTGTCTGGGAAACATGCATCTGTACATCCATGCAAACATGCAGCTGTGATGAAGAAACTAATTGAGCCCTTAATAGCTGCAGGACTTGAACCACAAGTTGACAAGTAATTTTCTTTTGTCTTACCAAATTAATTATTAATTCAAGTATAACTCAGTATTTTAAAATTTCAGAGCTAAATGGACCATCGTAAATTTACGCTAGACGACTATTAGGTGTCGAATTTGCCTTGAGTTAGTTGATTTGGATGTTAGATCTATTAGCGTGTTAAATAAGTGAATACCATAAATAAGATCTTTTAGCTAAAAAGAAATGGGTCAAAGTTTATATTTAATGCATATTAACTATTAGAGCAACATGCGATTTTCGTCCCGGAGGTTTGGTCAGTTTTGCGACTTTCGTTCAAAGGTTTGTTTTTCCGCCTTTGGATCCAAAAGGTTTGAAATTTTGTCATTTTCATCCAGCTCGTTAACTCCATCTATTTTTATCCGTTAAATCAGAGGTATTTTTGTCTTTTTTGTTAACTTAAAGGGCAATTCGGTCTTTTACAGGGGTATTCAGTCTTTTTACATAAAGTGAAAAGGACTGAATTGTCTTATAAGTTAGCAAAAAAGATGGAAAAATACTGCTGACTTAACAGATAAAAAATGGATGGAGTTAACGAGCCGGTTGAAAATGGCAAGATTTCAAACCTATCGGATCCAGATGCGGAAAAACATACCTTTGGACGAAAGTCGCAAAACTGGTCAAACCTGAGGGACGAAAATGGCATTTTGCTCTAATTGTTAACATCAATATCGTCTTATTAACATTGTTATAGTATAGTCATGGGAATACGATCCATGCAGCGTGAAATTAATCTATATTTATTTTATTCTTAAAAGTGAATGGTGAGTATAAGAGAGGGAGTAAGTTATGATTGTTAGTGGACAGCAGGGATAATTCTCTGGTTTTTTTTTTTTTTGTAATTTCATTTAACATGAAGCATTGAAATATGTTGAAACAGGTACCTCTTTTTATTCTTGAAGTTTGTAGCTACTGTAATTCCAACCATTGAATATGATTATACCATGGACTTTGACCTTGGGAGCTCCAGTACCTGATTTATGCACAATCTCCTACGCCGCTAAGGTTACACATGCACTACTTGAAAGGTTTGTTCATGGCCCGGTAATTTCTTCTACTTAATTTTTTAATGTCTCCCTAATCCCAGAAAGCAGGTAACTTGAAGTTATAAGATGGTTGGGATTGGTTAACTTGTCAATCAAGTGTGGGTTGAAACAGGTTATATTTTAGTATGGGTCAAAACGGGCTGAGTTGAACCTTTAATGCATGTTGTCATGTTTTGTGTTGATATAGGTTACAAGTGGAGATAGACTCAAGAAATGGTGCAAAGCTAGAGGGGTATAAAGTAGTGTTTTTCTCTGCTGGGTGTGGTTCATTGTATATAGTGTTTGCAAAAAGAAAAGGAAAAAAAATCTAATTAAATGAAGTCTTGGGAGTGTAAATTGCTGGAAAAGTTATATTTGATTTACCATTATTTTATTTGGGAGTGTTAAGAAGTGGTGGTCTTGTGTTGTGTATAATTTACACAAAACTTATAATTTCATGGTCGATGTAGTTTAAATCAATTCAGAGCCTTCTTCAAGTCTTGGCCAGGAATGCCTGAGCCTTGAAGGTCAGGTTGAACCTAGGGGTGTTGGAACACAACTTATATATTTGTTTAACCTATCTATCTGAACAAGTCAAATTGGTTAATCATTAATGAGTCGTGAATGGTTTGTTATCAAGTTGTAAATGAGTTAAACAGGTTATAAGTGACTTCACAGGTTGCAATAAATTGGTTAAAAAGTCGCCTTTGATTTACTCGATGTTTTCATGATCCAACTAGAGCAGCCAGTTAGACCGGAACTGGAACTGTCGACGTCATTGGTGCATTCATGTCCTTTCTAGATGTTTTTGATTTTAGTTGGTTAGTTGAGGTGCATTCATGTCCTTTCTAGCTGTTTTGATTTTAGTTGGTTAGTTGAGGCGGTCGTGTCTGGCCGCTAGTTGTGATTGTACCTAATCTTGTTTGTAAACTTCAATTCTTGTTCACCAAGAGGGACTTTGTCACTCGACATTGGCCTTAGAAAGAGGCGATATCAAGTGGAGGTGATGAGTATAGACGATCTCAAATAGATCTCCACACTATAGGGGATTGTCTTGCATTACTACGTATTCACTGATGCAATGAAACTGCTGCATCGGCAGTCTCCATTGTCGGATCAGTGGATCGGTGAACCAATAGGATGACTAGTTCAATCCCTAGCATGGTTTTAAAAGCATGGGTTTTAATGAATGTGTTAAACGTGCCAATCCAAACACAACTTTTCATTCTACGAGTTAGATATGAAAACCCAACATATCCAACGGCTTCGGAAGATTGCTTAGTGTCGTCGTTCATCTTCGGCGCATGAGCGATCGACTAATGAGCTATTAGGCACTCTTTTAAAAGTGATTGCTTCTAGGCAAACCTCCTGACTGGCTTTACACATCTACCTCCTTTATCACTAAGCGGTCATTTATGAGCCTTAGCTGGTGATTCGGGTTGTTTCCATTTCGACGGTGAAGTTTGTCCCCATCGTTAAGTTTTAGGGTAAAAAAAAGTTACCCGTTTTAAACGAACCACCTGTTTTACCATATTTATTTTACATGGTCATGTATTTTTTTGTTTTGTTTTTGTGTTTATTTATACTCAATGTGTTTGCCTTAACGGTGGTACATTGCATCATTCCAAACTAGTTTTTGTAACGCCCGCGTTGCGGAGCACTAAGTCGATTTTTTCTCTCTCATAACATGTACGTTTGTGTTTCGGTTACTTGTACATACTACTCATAACACGATCTCAAAAAAATAACATCGAGTTAACCAATTAAAACAAAACACTACCATACTTTTGCTAAAAAAAAACTAAAACGATGGAAAGACTATAATTTAAAACTGGGGGGCAAAATTGTATTTTTTAGGACAAATGAGCTTGTGCTAGGCTGCTGCCTAGAATAAAAATTACACCGAGTCAAACCAATTAAAACAAAACACTACCATAGTTTTGTTAAAAAAAATTAAAACGATAACATGACTGTAATTTTACACCGGGAGCAAAATCATAATTTGACAGAGAAAAAAACAAAAACAATGGTAAAATTATAAATTTGAACTAGGACAAAATCGTAATTTGACAAGGAGAGAAAAACAAAACTAATGGCAAAACTATAAACTTAAATGGGGTAACATCGTAATTTAGTTGGACCAATGAGAAGTGCTAGGCTTGATTCGCAAAACGTTTCTAAAATAACCATAGTGCTTCAAAGGTAGTGGAATTTGATGGACTTGGCAACCATGAAATGAACATTAACCCATGCAATCTCAAAAAATTGAAACCAAATGTCAACACCTAAAACACCTTTCAAATTGACACAATTTCTAAACTGTGATTTCATCTCCTTCAACAGTTCTTAACCGCTAATCTCCTCAGTGACTAGGGTTTAAGAGTTGTTGAAGGAGATGGTTCCAAACGCTTATGGGATGTAAGAGTTAAATTGAAACTATTTTCCATTATGTTATTCCATCTCCTTCAACAATTCTTAACCCCTGATGACGGGGTAGCTCAGATCTCACAAAATGACTAAAACACGTTTTAGCTTAAAAGGTTAAAAGGTTGAAAGCTTCATAACCCGGGAATTATGGTGAATAGCAAAAAGAACATGAACAGTAGCATGTCACTTCACTGATTACTTGTCCAGCCCTCTCACAGTCGTAAAAGTGAGCACATGCACAAGAAACTCCCTTTTACCCGCAGGTCCAAACCGTTCAACCCCAAAATGGGTAAGTCTCCCACTGCAAGCATGGTTCACAGTCTAAGGATTCCTCTTTGGGCGATGCATTCCCCTATAAAATGACACTTCATTTAGTGCCAAAGGACATTCCAATCAGCTCCGATTCCATTGGGATCTCTGGTCCTTCTTCTCGAGTACTTGTTTCATGCAAGTCTCCCTTCTTCACATTCAACACACACTTTTCCACCGCTCTTGCATCTGAAGCTGAACACACTTCAGTTAAGGATCTTGAACAAAAAACAAAATACAATTAGTGAACCTCTCTCCATGTCTTGCAAACGTGGGGGGACCCCATGACCTGCGTTAGGCAAACCGGAACCCTCCAATCCTTTTGCCTAACCAGCCCAGCTACTACCATCGGTCTAGTATTTGTTGCATCAACAAGTTGGCGCCCACCGTGGGGCTACGCCACTAATTTTCTTCAAAAAGACCTAGTAGTGTAGCTCCATTCTTTCAGAACCATCATGTCGGAAAGTGAATCTCCGGGAGATGTAAATCAAGTCCCGAATACCTCTACCCCAAGCACTAGCCAAGCTCACGTGGCTATTCCAACGTCCTTCTCAACACCGGGGAGCACTCCTACTGGAGCAACATACCCCGAGTTCCTCACTTTCCAAACACCAACTCCGTCTAGATCAGGGGTTCCATTCCCTAACGTCGGTGCCTCTAACACCCCCTCACGTGTTGACCTTACCCCTGAAGGGGTCGCCAACAACTTCCTAGAGTTGAGGTCTCTCCTCAACCAATACGTGAGTAGGGAAAGAGACAAATGGGTAAGGATTCGGTTGGACTATGACGAGCCCGAGCCGTCGTTATCTCCTGGACCTCTTGCTCTTCCTTTCATAGGCTCACAACCAACCCTGTCCAATAACGAGGCTGGTCCCAGCCACCCACCTCCAAATCCTAACCCATACATATATACAAGGCCAGATCCGACAACATTTCCTCTCTTTTCTTCCCAACCAGCTGCAACTGGTGCTCCATTGGGACACGAGCTGACTTTGGACCAGCTCCTACAATCTCCAGTAGCAAGCCTTCCACCCCCAGCAACAACTACATGGGAACAAGCTTTGTCCGTGCTTCCCTTCGCATGAAGTGCCGTTATGAGTGCTCCTTTGGGGATAAACTGCTCTGCTGCACCTGGAAGCCTTCAAGGCTTCAACCTTATGCCTCAAATGATGGCTTAGATGATGGCCTCCTTCCCTTGGCAGCACTTTATTAATCAAGTGCTGGCCACTCAAGGGAATAACAACAACAACATGTGTGCAAGGGTAAAAGAGAATTTGGCCAAACCATACAAACCAAGTAATCTTTCGTGCTTCTCACAGCAAATAACCGATTATGATTTTCAAACAAAAATCAAAATGCCATCCCATATCAAGACATATGACGGAACCGATGATCCAGAAGATCACCTTCAGATCTTCACTGGTGCTGCTAGAATTGAGAAATGGTCAAATACTGAATGCTGCCTCATGTTTATGCAGACCCTCATAGGATCAGCCAAGATATGGTTCAACGATTTACCAGCCAGAAGCGTCCGAAGCTTCGATGATCTGAGCAAAGGGTTTCTAGCCAATTTCTCACAACAAAGGCGGTACGTCAAAGATGCTACGGTGATCTTTCAGATAAAACAAAGGGATGACGAAAGCCTTCGAGAGTTCATAGAAAGGTACAAGAAAGAAGGTCTAACATATGTAGGGGCAGATGAAAAGATGAGAGTGGCCGGTTTTATGAACGCCATTACCTCCAAATATCTTACAAGAGATGTCAACAAATCCCTACCTAAGACCTTGGAAGAAGCTCTCGAAAGGGCTGAAGCCCATATCAGATGAGAAGAGGCTGTAGATATAAAGGAGCAGAGAAAAAGGGGAGCTAGCTGGCGAGGCAACAGTCCCACTAGAAAAAAGGGCAACTTTCATCCCTATGACAGGCGTCAAAGGGGTTCAGAGCAACGAAGGTCTGAAGGTCGGAACCCTCCTAGCAGGGAGAAGACCATAAACTTCACAGCCCTTACAACCCCCCCCCCCCCAAGAAATCCTAGCTATGGAGGAAGTGAAACAAAACTTCCGGCCTCCTAGACCTCTCCCAAAAAACAAAAGGAATGAAAATTCCACCCAATTTTGTGAATTTCATGAAGAGAAGGGCCACCATACTAACGATTGCTTTCAACTCAAAAAGAGGATTGAAGAGGCCGTCAAGTCCGGAGAACTAGCTCACTTAGTGAAGGGGCTAAAGGACAAGATAGCTGAAGGAAAAGGCAAAGAAGTTAACATGGTGGACTTCGATGGAAAGGTTCCCAACAAATGGCAAAGGTTGGAAGCTTGGGAGCTTCAGTGTGTATGCTTCCCACCAACAGAAAAAGGCCCACTCTCAAACCCCCTAGTGGTTGAGGCAACTGTGGGTACATTAAAAACAAGCTGAGCATACATAGACACTGGTGCAGCTACGGAAATCATGTTTGAGAAGTTCTTCAACCGTTTGAGTAATGAGGAACGTTCGAACCTTCAACCATCCGGAACCTCCATAAAAGGTATTGCTGACATACCCCTCAAGCCTTTAGGGAAACTAACCCTGGATGTCTGTTTCAGCGAAGGCAAAATGGAGAGAGTTCAGCCTCTCACTTTTGTTGTTATCAATATATCTTCCAACTATGATGTCATCATAGGAAGGCCAGGGCAGTGTGCATTCTATATGGCTGTTTCAGTTGGTCATGGCACTGTAAAGTTCCCTACCGAGAGAGGGATAACAACCCTTTAACCTACTCAAGAGGCTTATATGGTTGAGGGGGAAGGTTCAAAAAATGAAGATAACAAGCAAGGGCTGATCATAAACCCCAAATATCCTGAACAAAGGATAAGGGTTAATCCAAGCCTTTCTCAAGAAACCCTCTCGTACCTTGAAAAGCTGCTAGTACATTATAGTGATGTCTTTGCTTGGTGCCCAGAAGACATGACGGGTATCCCTCGAAGCATTGCTGAACATGAGCTGAGAATACCACTCGATGTCAAGCCTGTCGTCCAAAAGAAGAGAATTCTAGCACCCGAAAGAAGCTTGGCAGCATGCCAAGAAGTTGAAAAGCTTGTCTCAGCCGGAATTCTCCGGGAAGTCAAATATCAATCCTGGGTTGCAAACCCAGTCATGGTTCGAAAGCTCGATAATTCTTGAAGAATGTGCATCGACTTCAAGGACTTGAACAAGGCTTGTCCCAAAGATTGTTACCTGTTGCCTGAAATTGACCTTAAGGTTGATTCCTTCACTGGTTACCCTTTCAAATGTTTTCTCGATGCCTACAAGGGTTACCATCAAATCCTCATGAAGGAAGAAGATGAAGAAAAAACCACTTTTCACACCGATGAGGGTATCTTTTGCTATCAAAAGATGCCCTTTGGCCTAAAAAATGCGGGTGCAACCTACCAACGCCTAGTTGACAAAGCCTTTGCTAGAAAATTGGTAGAAACATGGAAGCATATGTCGATGATCTGGTAATCAAAAGTAAAACAGAATAACAAATGCTTGATGACATCCAAGAAACCTTCAAGAACCTAAGGAAGGTCAACATGAAACTCAACCCCGAGAAATGTTCGTTTGGGTTTGAAGAAAGTAAGTTTTTGGGGCACATTGTGGGAAAACAAGAAGTTGAAAGTCTGAATGGAAAGCTCGCGGCCCTGAAGCGTTTTACCTCAAAACTGGCTGAAAAATCTTTACCTTTCTTTAAAACGCTTAAAGGGTGTTCTGACAAAAAGGATTAGTGGACTGAAGAAGCAGAACAAGCTTTCAACCAGATCAAGCTGCACCTGGCTTCACTTCCTGATATTTCAGCCCCAGAAACAGGTGAGCTGATCTCTGTCTACCTCTCGATTGCTGAGGAAGCAATAAGCGTGGTCTTAACCATTGAACGAGACAAAGTTCAGGTACCCATTTATTTTTTCAGCAAAACTCTAAAATTGACAGAAATCAAGTATCCTCCTCTGGATAAGCTTGCCTTAGCCCTAGTCCAAACAGCTAGAAGGCTTCGAAGGTATTTCCAAGCACACCTTATACAAGTGGTCACCGACCAACCCATGAAGAGTGTGCTTGAAAAACCAGAAAATTCAGGAAGGCTAGCCAAATGGGCTATGGAATTGGGTGAGCACAAAATAACCTATGTCCCAAGAAAAGCCATCAAAGCCCAAGTTTTGGCCGACTTCATTGTGGAAGTTCCAAAGCAAGCTGTCACGGAAGTTAATACAACCACGACTGAACCTTCTGACCCTGAAGCCTGGAAGCTCTTCACCGATGGAGCTTCAAGCGTTGAAGGGTCAGGAGCCGGGCTGTCGCAACCCCCGTCCCCTATCTGTCCCGGGAACGGGCGGCCGCGAGACCAGATTTAGTGGTATCGATATTCATTATTTTGGCAGCGGAAATTACATCAGGACCGTAGTTAGGAAATATTTTATCAGAGTAAATACCACACTTTTATAATATTAAACACGTGGGAAATTCCCAAGTTTTACGGTACACACATTTTTATAGGGATAAACCCTATTTTATTTAATAAAAACATCTCTTTATTCAGGTAACTTTTATAGCCACTTTTTCCAAGCCTTCAGTGCTGTCCAGCTGGCTTCTTATTTGGCATTCACATTTTGTTACCTGAAATACGTTTAAAAACATTTTGTCAGTGGGAAATACTGGTGAGTGAATCCCAGTTTAATCAATAAGAGTTTTATCCTTTAACAATATTGAGAGCGATTACAATGTTTATTTCTACACAATTACTCATTCAGTACTGTCAATCCTGACTGGTGGGTCATATTACACATTAGCTAACTCTTTGTCCAATGGTAACGTTTTGCACATTTTGTATACAAAACCCCAACATACCGGCAGTAATTGAAGAACTACAAAGACTCAATCACTGCTAATCACATTGTAAAATATTTAACGTTTTGTAAAAACAGTTTACAAAAAGCAGATTACTCACATTGCTGTCTTAGGGTTTTTTTTAAGGATTCCCTGGTGATTATCTATTAATTACACAAATGCATACGCGTTAGTATAATAACCCAATATTTACATTAGTAATACCCTACCCGAGACGGCATTCCAACGACTACGTCGGGCAGAACCACGACAGCCGTTACGGAACCCTGGATCAATCGGGCAGCGTATCTAATACGTAACCGGGGTTATGATACTTACAACGGGGCAGAACTTCATTAATTAGGGGCGTATTATGCCCGAAAATTACTATTACTATGCAGAAATTCGAGAGAAAGAAAGATTGTGAACAATTTGGGACTGAAGGCCGATGCCTTCTATTTATAGTGTCTGATCGACACTTCCTCACGGCCCGCGTAGCCCGAAGGTTAATCCTTTGCGGCCCGCGACATAGGGGGAGTAGGTTTTAGCCTTGTCGGGTCACCGCTCTAGCTTCGACGTGTGGCTGCCACGTGGCAGCTCAGGGTGCTGCCTCGTTGATGAGCTCTCGCGGCCCGCGTAAGACCAAGCTTAGGTCTTCGCGGCCCGCCACAGACTATTAAAAATTGTTTTTAATTAATTTTAATAAAAATAAAAGTATTCGGGGCCTATTTTCGTATACGGGGTGTATTTTAGGACATATTGGGGCATTCTAATTATATTAGGGTGTCGAAATTTATTTTGGAGGGTTGTTATATCCTCCCCACCTTGTTTTAGAACTCGTCCTCGAGGTCTACTGAAATAAGTGTGGATATTTCCTTTGCATTTCTGATTCAAGCTCCCATGTGTACTCGGGCCCTCTTTTGGAGTCCCATTTCACTTTGACCAGAACTAATCTCTTGTGCTTGAGGTTCTTGACTTTCCTGTCTTCAATTTGTAGAGGTCTTTCCATAAATTTTAACTTTTCATTTACCTCTATATCCTTAAGAGGTACTACCAGTGATTCATCAGCTAAACATTTCTTGAGATTAGATACATGAAATACGTCATGTATTCCTGCCATTTCCTCTGGCAGTTGTAGCTGATAGGCTACAGGTCCTATTCTTTTAATAATTTCAAAAGGTCCAACATACCCGGGGCTTAGCTTTCTCTTTTTGATGAATCTTACCACTCCTTTCCAAGGAGAAACTTTCAATAACACTTTGTCTCCTACCTGAAATTCCAATGGCGTTCGCCTATTATCCGCGTAACTTTTCTGTCGATCACTTGCTGCTTTCAGTCATTCCTTGACTTGAATGATCTTATCTGTTGTTTCTTGTACTATCTCGGGTCCGGATAGTTGCATTTCTCCAATTTCTGCCCAACAGACTGGGGTTCGGCACTTTCGTCCATAAAGTGCTTCGAATGGTGCAGCATTGATACTTGTGTGATAGCTGTTAATGGTAAGTGATCGTCCCAATTACCTCCGAAATCAATTACACAAGCTCTAAGCATATCTTCCATTGTCTGAATTGTTCTTTCACTTTGTCCGTCCGTTTGAGGATGATAAGCGGTGCTTAGATTTAACTTGGTTCCCATTGCTTTTTGGAAACTTGTCCAAAAATGAGAGGTAAAATGACTATCTCTGTCAGAAACAGTTGATAAAGGAATTCCATGTAATGAAAGTATTTCATTTACATACAGTTTAGCTAATTGTTCCATACTGAAAGTTTCCTTCATTGGTAGGAAATGAGCAGATTTAGTTAGTCTATCTACAATCACCCAGATTGTATCATTACCTTTTCTTGTTTTGGATAATTTAGTAACAAAATCCATTCTTATCAATTTCCATTTCCAAACTGGCATTTCTAATTGTTGCAACAAACCTGAGGGTTTCTGATGTTCAGCTTTGACCTGTGAACAAGTTAGACACTTGGCAACATATGCTGCTATATCCTTTTTCATTCCTATCCACCAGAAATTATTTCTTAAGTCCTGATACATCTTATCACTTCCAGGATGCATCGTATACTTAGATTTATGGGCTTCTTCTTGTTTTGGTCCCCATTCAAACTTAACAGATTTACAGGTTAGCTTAGTTAAGGGGATGGCTATTCTAGAAAAATCTCGAATAAATCTTCCATAATAACCGACCAATCCTACGAAACTTCTAACCTCGGTTGGTGACTCAGGGGTTTTCCATTTGGTAATCGCCTCGATCTTGGTGGGATCCACATGAATTCCTTCATGATTGACTAAATGTCCAAGAAACTGTACTTGTTCTAACCAAAATTCACACTTTGAAAACTTAGCATACAACTTTTCTTTTCTCAATAAACTTAGAAGTGCGTGCAGATGCGCTGCATGTTCCTCTTTGCTTTTAGAATAAATAAGAATATCATCTATAAAGACAATTATGAATTTATCCAAATATGGCTTACATATTTGATTCATCATATCCATAAATGCGGATGGGGCATTGGTTAAACCAAATGGCATGACAGTGAATTCATAATGGCTATATCTGGTTCTAAAAGCGGTCTTAGGAATGTCCTCTTCCTGTACCTTTAATTGATGATATCCTGATCGTAAATCTATCTTAGAGAAAAATCGAGCTCCTTGCAATTGATCAAACAAATCATCGATTCTTGGTAATGGATACCGATTCTTAATCGTGACTTTGTTCAATTCGCGGTATTCAATGCACATACGCATTGATCCGTCCTTCTTTTTAACGAATAAGATCGGTGCTCCCCATGGCGATGAGCTTGGTTGTATGAATCCTTTTTCCAACAATTCGTCTAATTGTTTCTTCAGTTCCTGCATTTCTGCAGGTGCCAAACGGTAGGGTGCTTTGGCAATTGGTGCTGTTCCTGGTAGCAAGTGGATTCTGAATTCAACTTCTCTGTCTGGAGGTTGCCCTGGTAACTCTTCTGGAAATACATCTGAAAATTGAGATACTACAGGGATATATTTTAATTCTTTTCCTTTAGTGTTAATGATTATGGAAATCAAATACACTAATGATCATTTTCTTACATAACTGGATGTTTTCATCACAGAGATGAATTTTGTGGATCTAGACGGCTTATCTCCTTTAATTGTGATCTTTTCACCTCTTGGTGAATTTACTTGGATTGACTTTTGATCACATAAAATACTGGCTTTATTGGCTATTAACCAATCCATTCCTAATACAACATCAAATCCTGCCAGATTCATTGGGTAAAGGTTTGCAATAAATTTTTGTTTTACAAATTTTATTCTTGCTCCCTGCAAGATTTCAGAAATCTTAATGGTTTCTCCATTTGTTGTCTCTACTAAACATTCTTGTGGGAGTTTAGTTAATGGTCGATTGGGAAGTTTGCAAAATGAAGTATTAATAAAACTATGGTTTGCACCAGAGTCAAATAATACTTTAGCAAAAACATCATTAACTAAAAACGTACCGGCAATCACGTCCGGGATCATCTTGGCTTCTTCTGCAGTTAGAACAAATGCTCTAGCATTTTTTGTAATCTTGTTGTTCGTGGCTGGAGCTAGTTTTGGACAGTTCGGCTTAATATGACCTTGCTCTCCACAGTTGTAGCATATCCTGTTATTAGGCTTCTTCCTGCAGTCTTCTTCCTTGTGTCCAGATATTTTGCAGAAGTTACAGTATATGGAGCATCTTCCAGAATGCTTCCTTTTGCAATACTTGCAGTAGGGTGCAGAAGTAGAACCTATATTTTTCCCACGATTGGAATTTCTAGAACAGAATTCTTGGGTTAGCTTCTGGGCTAAGGTTCTTCTCTGATCCTCTTCTCGTGTACGCACTAATTCACCAGTCAATGTGTTTGCTAGTTCTACAGCTTCTTCTATGGTTTGAGGTCTAGCTGCCTTGACTACATGCCTAATTTCACTGATTAAACCCCAGATATAACGGGATATTAATACCGGTTTGGGTGATGCAAGGGTTGGTACTATTCTAGCATATTCAAAGAATAACGTAGTGTATCCCTTACTATCCACTCCAGTCATCCTAAGCTTTAGGAACTTATTTGCTATCTGTTCTTTTTCATTGGGAGGGCAGAATTTTCTTTCCACCATGTTCTTAAATTCCTCCCATTCCATATTGTAAATTCTATCACTCCCCTAGACTGGAGGATAGTGTTCCACCATTCTAGTGCTGAATTCTTAAACAGATTGGAAGCAAACATTATCTTATCCTCTTCCGCACACTTGCTTATTTTTAAGACTGCTTTAGTCTTTTCTATCCAGCGTAGAGCTGCAACGGCCCCTTTATTGCCCGAGAATTCCATTGGTTTACAAGACCAGAATTCTTTATAGGAACAACCATAAGACATGGTTCTTCTTCTTTTGGGAATGGGCACTTGAAGTATGGGTCCATTGTTTACGCTGTGTTCCGGTTCAGTGGGTCGTTTACTATCACGGTTACTTTTATTATCTGCTTCCTTAACCGTTTTGATAATATATGGCATCGCATCTATTATCCCTTGTGCCACTATGTGTTGGATGGCACTGTTATCCACTTGGTTTCCATTATTATTGTTGTTCGGGTTATCGGTATCCGGGCTATTGTTACTCTGGTTTTCCTGGTTCACTTCGTTATCCATCTGAATTTTAAACATTTGCCAATTATTAAATATCACAAGATAGTACTTAAGGCAAACAATCACACAACATATTGATCAAAAGCGTCGAACATTGCGACTTACTCTTTCTTATAGTATGCATCTATAATTATTAAAATACAACTGAAATATAATACTAGTATGCATCGTTAACCACAAAGTGGTCTATACTACAACATATACATTATCATTATATATATATATATATATGTATATATATTTTCATACACACATATTTATATATATATATATATATATATATATATATATTATTACTACCACCATCACTGATATGGGTTCATCCAGAACTCCATATTACGCTCGTCATATTTCCAGACGAGTCGTTCTCCGACCTGCCTCATCCTCTTGCTACTTTCTAAAATCTCCTCACCAAAGGTTCGGAGTTCTTGCACATTCTCTGCACTCATTGGGGGTGCAGGTGCTGGTACTGGATCTGGGTACTGTGGCATGGGTTCTTCCAAAGGGTATGGATTCTCTAGGATTTCCCTAATGTATTCATCATTATCATAATAGGGATCTAGAGGGTCCAGACCTGGGTAAGCAGCTAGGTTTGGCATGGGTTCTTCTGATATGGGGTAGCGTTGCTGATAATCCCTATGATCATAGAACCACGGGTCGTAGTCTGGGTCTAAGGGATTGGGTGCTGGTATTCTAGGTATCTTAGTGGGATCAAAGGCTGGTGCTGGGATTTGGTTTTCTGGGTTATTTTCAATCTCCATTGGTTGTGTGGGAAACAAGGGTAATGGTTGCGGGGCTATGAGTTGCTCTAGGTTTGGGTTGGCAGCTGTGGTTGCTAAGATATGGAAATTTGCTAGACTCCTATTAAGCATATCTTGGGTGTGAGCATCTGTCTCTCTCTTAGCGGCTGCTAACACTCGCTGTTGGTGTAACTTTTTCATTCTCTTCCGACGTTCGTGTGCTCCCCTACTGAACCATCCTCTCTTTTTAGGAGGGAATGGCTCTTCAGACTGAGCCTTGAACACGAATATACCATCTTCATTGTCACCTGAATACCCTGAGAGGGCAGGCTGTGAAGAGGTACCTTCGTTTTGAGGTGAGCTAGACAACTGACGATAGGCGTCGGAGGGTCCTTGATCGCTCATACTGTAAACTAACAAATAGTCAAATAACACATAACAATAAAGTACAGATATGCACGTATTTCCGTAATTAATTTCCTAACATATAATATTTTGGTGTCAGTAGAACACTTCTGTGGCTGAATCAGTGGCTTGGCTCTGATACCACCTTCTGTCGCAACCCTCGTCCCCTATCTGTCCCGGGAACGGGCGGTCGCGAGACCAGATTTAGTGGTATCGATATTCATTATTTTTGCAGCGGAAATTACATTAGGACCGTAGTTAGGAAATATTTTATCAGAGTAAATACCACAATTTTATAATATTAAACACGGGGGAAATTCCCAAGTTTTCGGTACACACATTTTTATAGGGATAAACCCTATTTTATTTAATAAAAACATCTCTTTATTCAGGTAACTTTTATAGCCACTTTTTCCAAGCCTTCAGTGCTGTCCAGCTGGCTTCTTATTTGGCTTTCACATTTTGTTACCTGAAACACGTTTAAAAACATTTTGTCAGTGGGAAATACTGGTGAGTGAATCCCAGTTTAATCAAGAAGAGTTTTATCCTTTAACAGTATTAAGAGCGATTACAATGTTTATTTCTACACAATTACTCATTCAGTACTGTCAATCCTGACTGGTGGGTCATATTACACATTGCTAACTCTTTGTCCAATGGTAATGTTTTCCACATTTTGTATACAAAACCCCAACATACCAGCAGTAATTGAAGAACTACAAAGACTCAATCACTGCTAATCACATTGTAAAATATTTAAGGTTTTGTAAAAACAGTTTACAAAAAGGAGATTACTCACATTGTTGTCTTAGGGTTTTCTTTAAGGATTCCCTGGTGATTATCTATTAATTAAACAAATGTATACGCGTTAGTATAATAACCCAATATTTACATTAGTAATACCCTCCCCGAGACGGCTTTCCAACGACTACGTCGGGCAGAACCAAGACAGCCGTTACGGAACCCTGGATCAATCGGGCAGCGTATCTAATACGTAACCGGGGTTATGATACTTACAACGGGGCAGAACTTCGTTAATTAGGGGGGTATTATGCCCGAAAATTACTATTACTATGCAGAAATTCAAGAGAAAGAAAGATTGTGAACGATTTGGGACTGAAGGCCGATGCCTTCTATTTATAGTGTCTGATCGACACTTCCTCGCGGCCCGCGTAGCCCGAAGGTTAATCCTTCACGGCCCGCGACATAGGGGGAGTAGGCTTTAGCCTTGTCGGGTCACCGCTCTAGCTTCGACGTGTGGCTGCCAAGTGGCAGCTCAGGGTGATGCCTCGTTGATGAGCGCTCGTGGCCCGCGTAAGACCAAGCTTAGGTCTTCGCGGCCCGCCACAGACAATTAAAAATTGTTTTTAATTAATTTTAATAAAAATAAAGGTATTCGGGGGATATTTTCATATACGGGGTGTATTTTAGGACATATTGGGGCATTCTAATTATATTAGGGTGTCAAAATTTATTTTGGAGGGTTGTTATACGGGCTCATTTTAATCAACCCTAAAGGCTTAGAATTCACATATGCTCTTTGATTTGAATTTCAGACCACAAATAATGAAGCTGAATACGAAGCATTGATAGCCGGGTTGAAGATAGCCAAAGAAATGAAGGTTCAAAAGCTTCAAGTATTCATAGACTCGTTGCTTGTGTCAAGCCAAGTCAATGACTGCTACATTGCAAAAGAGCCCAACATGAGAAAATACAAAGAAAAGGCCAAGGAATTGAGAAACACCTTCCAGACATGCACCATAAATCAAGTCCCGAGATCGCAAAACAAGAGGGCAGACGCCTTGAGTAAGCTTGCCTCCCTCACCTTTGCCCATCTTACAAAAAAGGTATTGGTGGAGGTTTTGAAAGCTCACTTAATTCAAGAATTGGAAGTTTAAGATGTAATCACCAAAGAGGGTCCCAATTGGATGACTCCTATTAAAAAATTCCTCAAAAATGGTGAATTACCCGGTGACCAAGTAGAGGCTGAAAGGGTTAAAATCAAATCAAGGCAGTACGTGTTGCAGGATGAGATGCTCTACAAAAAGGGCTATCTTGCACCTTTACTGAGATGTGTAGGCCCGGAACAAAGCCAGTACCTGGTCAAAGAGGTTCATGAGGGGATATGTGGAGCTCATTTTGGAGCTAGAACGGTGGTTGCTAAACTAATGAACCTCGGGTATTTCTGGCCTTCAATGCACCGAGACGTTACTGAGCAATTAAGAAAATGTGAAGCCTGTTAAATACATGCACCGGTACCCAAGAGCCCCAAGCACGAGCTCGTCCCAATATCTTCAGCTTGGCCGTTTCACAAATGGGGAATGGATATCGTTGGTCCATTCCCATCAGCCAAGGGTGGAGTAAAGTTTTTGTTGGTGGCCATATATTACTTCACAAAGTGGCCTGAAGTCAAACCACTTGCAAAAATCACAGGCAAACAAGTCATTGACTTTGTTTGGGAAAACATCATTTGTCGCTATGGGTTGCCGGGAGTCTTGGTCACAGACAATGGGAAACAATTCGCTGAGAAGCCTTTTAGCACTTGGTGCAAAGAGTTCAGAATAACTCAGGTATTCAGCTCATTTGCATACCCACAATCAAACGGCCAAGTGGAAAGAACAAATCGGAGCATTGTCGAAGGTATCAAGATGAGGTTGGGAAGGCATGAAGGTAATTGGCTTGAAGAATTGCCAAATGTTTTATGGGCTATACGAACAACGGAGAAAACAAGCCACAAAAGAACACCTTATAGCTTGGTATTCGGATCCGAAGCCATGATTCCAGCTGAAATAGTAGTTGTAACTCAAAGGACCTTCAACATGGATCTCGAAGCAAACAACAAAGAGACCATGTTGAACTTGCAACTCCTAGAAGAAACACGAGACCAAGCTGCAATTCAAGAAGCCAAGTACAAACAAAAGATGGAAGCTTATTACAACACAAGAGTCAAACATGAACGCTTCAAGCCAGGAGACCTTGTGCTTAGAAATAATGAGGCTAGTAAAAAAGAAAACCAAGGAAAAATTGGCCCAAAGTGGAAAGGGCCATATACATTCCTTGAAGCACATAAGGGCGGATCCTACAAACTAGCCGATGCAGAAGGTAAAAAGTTTCCCAGACATTGGAATGGCAAAACCCTTAAAAGGTTCCATGTCTGGTCAAGAAAGTGTAGTTTGTATTTCAAATGTTGTATTTCAAGAGTTGCCCGATGATCACCTTTTGTAAAACAGTATCTCTTGAATGAATGAAGTTGTTTTATCAAAATTGTCTTTCTATCCTAAAATCAGGTTGAGAACCTAGCAAAAAACTCCATGACAAGGGTCATGAAAGGGGATGAGCTCCCAGACCATATCGCTAAATAGGTTCAAGGGTTGAATGAACCTATATAAAGGGTGAGTTCCTAAGTCAATACAACTCCATGAGACTTATGAAGTTATCAAAAATAAAGTTGTCTCATAGACGGGTTTGAACAGCCTACACCAAATGTTCCTTAAGCCTTGTAAAAATTCCAAAAAAAAAAAAAACAAATCATTATAACATGTTTACGAACCAAAACCAAACAAAGAACAATAATAGATAGGATAGGTGCTATGTCTTCTTGTTAAAAATGCCAAGGCTAATTGACTGCAGCACTGAACCCTTTAAGGTATAAAAAACATAAAGGCAACACAAACACAACAAAGACAATTCCATAGACATAAAAAGTTATAAAAGACAACAATGGTTGTAGGCAACTCTGGATCAAAAATACAAGATAAAGCAGCAAATAACAAATATAAAAAAAACAGCCAGAAGCCTTGAAGGCTTCAAGCCAACCAAGCTGCCTTACAAAACAGGCACCAACACAAGAAATCACAACATAAGGCAAGTAGTAGGAACTTAATAACATAAGACAAGAAGCTTTAAAGGCTTCCAAACATCCAAACAAGTTAAAGCAAACCTTAACTGTTTGCAAACATAGGAATTGTTCAAACAGCCATTAAGGCTAACAACCACCAACAGAAACCTTATGGGTTTCTACAAAACCTAAATTGTTCAAAAAAAATACAAACCATTAAATTGTTTTTGGGTGCTAAGAAAGCTACGAATATTGTTCAAGCATCAACAGGAGGCTTAGAAGCCCCGGAACCATCACCTTTAGCCTTCTTGGCCTTCTTTGACTTCTTAGGCTTCGACCCACCATCACTCCCAACGGCTGAACCTTGGAGGCTTGCTTCCTTGGAGACATCGGCATCTTCTGAAAAAGTTTCCTCACTGTCTCCTGAACGAGAACGTTTCTTAGACAGGGAATCAAACACTTCAGCACAAACTTTTTCATTAAGCCCAGTCGGCTTCAGCTCCTGTAAGACAGAAAGGGGTTTACCAAAGCAATTTGCAACTTGACTTACATATGAGTAAGTCAACCTCTCCATTTGCTGGATAGATGCCTTAAACACTTCGGAAGCATCAGGACAAAAAAGGGGAGATTGTTCCAAGGCCTAACCAGACTCGTGAAGCTTAAAACTAGCAATAAGGCCTTGATGTTTCCCCAAATTCAGCAGTTTCGTATAGACCTCTCCAAGGGCAGAGTTGAACTCATTGGAATGAAGGAGGTAGGTAACAACCTGGTGAAAGCCTTGCTCAATGAGCCACTGGTTATCACCAGTGGCTTGAACAACCGAAGCCTTCAGACCTTCTTTCTCTTTATCAAAAGCCTTCTGTTGAACAGTCAAAGCTTCCCTATCAGCTTTCAACTTCAACCGGTCAGCTTCAAAACTTTTCTTGAGATCATTCATCTTAATTTCATGCCTCCTTGTCAATTCACCTATCTTCTTGACCCAAGCTTCCTCCTTCTTTGAAAACCCATCAATTTCCTTCTTCATCAGAGCCATTGAAGACTTCATCTTTTCCTTCTTCTTAGGAAACTCCTCATACTCCTGCATTCCTTTCTGAAAACGAGTAACACCCTCAGCTACCAAGGCAGAAAGGTTGCAGGAACTTAATATCAACCTTGATATGAAGTGGTCACTCTCCATCTCAGATATAGCACCACGAACGCCAGGAGGAGCAAAGTGAGCTAACACATTAGCACAAACATTCGGATCCTTAAAACTATCCCCAACCTTCACAGTCCAATCAGAAACATAAACTTCATCTTAGTTCAACCCTTCAACGTCTCTGCTCGATGAACCCTGAACAGGAGTAGTCACAACCTTCTTGGCCGAAGCCTTTTTCTTACCATGAACAACTAACTTTTTCTCCTTCTTAGCATCAACATCTTGACCCTTGAAAACCTCAATATCATCACTCAGTTCCACCGGATCAGAAGAAGTAGATTGAGGTGCACTCCTTAACAAACGACGAGCAGAACGATGGGTTGAAGCCTTGGGAATAGCAGGCTTAGTAAAACCCTTAACGTTAGAAACACTAACATAGCCAGCATCCTCAAATCTCTGTTCTACACCCCTAGCAACAACATCATCCCCTTCAGCGACTTGAGCATCCGTAAAGACAACATCAGATGTATCATCACTTTTGATAAAGTCCAAAGCAGACATAACTACAAAACATCTTAAAACAAAAACACATAAGCTACCAAATAAGGATATCCCAAAAAGGCAAAACAAGGAAAATGCATACCCTGGCCATTCCTCATAAGAACCGGATCCCGATTAGCCTTATCCCATAATTTGCTAACACCTAACAGAACTAGCAAATGTTCGGGAAAAGGTCAAACCCTTGAAGGGCACTCTAGGATGGCTTTAAGAAAAACTTCATTCAAATCAAACTTGGAAAGTTCCAGTTCATTGAGAACGGCATCCGGGTGTCTCCACACCATTTTAAAGGGAACAATAGAATCAGAAACCCAGAAAAATCGATCTTTCCAAGTACCGAGTGTGGTAACCATGGAAGAGATTAGACAAATGTCAGCCTTGGATGTCTCAAAGGTAAACCAGTCACCATTCTTCGCCAGGCAAAATAATCGACAGAATAACAACAGTGAAGGGTCATAACCACAAGCCCGGCATAAAACCTCGAAGTGTAAAACCCTAGCCATGCCCTTCGGATGAATTTGACCAAATGAAACTCGATAGTACTCCAAAACGTTCAATACAAAAAGCAAAAAAGGATGACGAAGGTTGAAAAATTCAAAATGACGACAGTACAAAGCAACAGAACCGGAGGGACATTGATCAACGGATTTATCACAACCTGGTGCAACCGGATTAAATTTAAAACCAATGCCCCATTCCACACAAAAATTCTCCACTTCCTCTTGAGTAAGGCGTGAAAAACTAACGGAAAGATCTTTCCGTGCACCCATGATCAAAGTAAAAAAAACAAGCAAAACACACAAGGAAATGGGGACTAACCTGAGTTTAGAAGAGGAAATCTAATTCTATGAAGAAGATAGGTGAAAAATATCACCAAAAGATGTTAATAAATGAAAAAGTAATAAAAAAGGAGGTTATTATTACCTATTGTATAAAACCGCCGACTGAAAAACTGCCACACATCACATCACATCAGTTGTCAGTTTTAAATTCAAAATTCTCAACTGTTCTCAACCCTTTAAGCCTTCAAGCCTTCAGGTAATAAAAATGACGAAAAAGTCAGAGGCATTTGAGCATAAAACCCAAACACCTCTGACTTGGGGGGCTGATGACGAGGGTAGCTCAGATCTCACAAAATGACTAAAACACGTTTTAGCTTAAAAGGTTAAAAGATTGAAAGCTTCATAACCCAGGAACTATGGTTATAACAACCCTAAAGAAAACCGACACCCTCATAAATTTTCTGACACCCTAAAAATATTTAAAATATCTCAATATGTCTTAAAATACCCCCCATACGTGAAAACGGGCCCCGAATACCTTAAATATTATTAAAATTGATTAAAATGGAAATTTTGGGGTTTAGGCAGGCCGCGTAAGCCACCCCTTAAGCTTACGTGGGCCGCGACAAGGTGAAAGCTGGCGAAACCATGGGCCGCCACGTGGCCCAACACACGTCGAAGCTAGCTGATGACCCGGATCACCTAAACCCTACCCGGGCTACTACGCGGGCCGCGTAGGCCCTGGTCTTGTTTTACGCAGGCCGCGAGAAAGGCCAAATCCGGCCCTATAAATTGCAATGAAGGGCCTTCAGTCGAATTCGTTCATTCACTCGATCTCTCTCAATTTCTTAAATAGTAGAAGTTATACTCGGGTCTAATACCCCCTAAATAACGAAGTTCTGCCCCGTTGTAAGTATCATAACCCCTGGATACGTAGTAGATAGTCTGCTCGATTGATCTAGGGTTCCGTAACAGCTGTCGTGGTTCTGCCCGACGTAGTCGTTGGAATGCCGTCTCGGGGAGGGTATTACTAATGTTAAAATGGGTTATTATACTAACACGTGTGCATTTGTGTAAATTATAGATAATTCTCAGGAAATCCTTACAGAAAACCTAAGACAGTAATGTGAGTAATCTCCTTTTTGTAAACAGTTTTTACAAAACCTTAACTATTTTACAATGCAATTTAGCAGTGATTGAGTCTTTGTAATTCTACGATTACTGCCGGTATGTTGGGGTTTTGTATACAAAATGTGAGACACGTTACCATTGGACGAAGAGTTAGCCAATGTGTAATATGACCCACCAGTCAGGATTGACAGTACTGAATGAGTAATTGGGTAGATATAAACATTGTAATCGCTCTCAATACTGTTTAAATTAAATTAACTTTTCTTAATTAAACTGGGATTCACTCACCAGTATTTCCCCACTGACAAATGTTTTTAAAACGCGTTTCAGGTAACATAATGTGAAAGCCAATTAGAAATCAGCTGGACAGCGCTGAAGGCTTGGAAAAGTGGCTATAAAAGTTACCTAAATAAAGAAGGCGTTTTATTTCAATAAAATGAGATTTATCCCTATAAATCAGTTTTTAATAAAAACTTGGGTTTCGTCCCAATATGTTTATTTATATAAAATATGGTGTTTTACTCTGATAAAATATTTCCTAACTACGGTTCTGTTGTAATTTCCGCTGCCAAATTAATAAACACCGATACCACCAACACTGAGTTCGCGGCCGCCCGTTCCCAGGACAGATAGGGGGCGGGGGTTGCGACAGAAGGTGGTATCAGAGCTAAGCCACTTATTCAGCCATAGAAGTGTTCTGCTGACACCAAAATTCAAATTGTTAGGAAATGAATTACGAGAATACGTCCATAACTGTATTTTCTTGTTATGTGTTATTTGACTATTTGTTAGTTTACAACATGCGACCAAGGACCATCTGACGCGTACCGTTAATTGTCTGGTTCGCCTAGAAGCGAAGGTGCCTCTTCTCAACCTGCCCTCTCAGGGTACTCTGCTGATACGGAAGAAGGAATATTCGTGTTTAAGGCTCAGTCTGAAGAGCCATTCCCTCAGAAAAAGAGAGGATGGTTCAGTCGAGGGGCACATGAGCATAGGAAGTGTATGAAAAAGTTACAAGACCAGAGAGCACTAGCAGCAGCTAAAAGAGAAACTGATGCTTATGCCCAGGATATGATTAATAGGGGTATAGACAATATCCACATCCTAGCAACCACTGCAGCTGACCCTAACCTGGAACAAATGATAGCACCCCAACCACAACCACCAATTCCTGACCAACCGATGGAAATAGAAAACCTTGAAAATCAAGTAGAAATGCATGATTTTAACCTGGAAGAGATACCTAGGGTACCCGCACCGAATCCCTTAGACCCAAATTACGACCCATGGTGGGATGACAATAGGGACTATGTGCAACGTTACCCGATACACAAAGACATGCCCATGCAGAACCTAGGAGTCTACCCAGGGTTAGATCCTCTAGATCCCTATTACGATAATGATGTATTCATTAGGGAGATTCTAGAAAATCCTTACCCATACCAGGCACCTACACCTCTGATGCGTGTGAAGTGTCGTTAGTTTTTAATGTATATGTTAAGCCCTTTCTAACACTTTTTAGCCAAGTTTTAAATTTATAAAACACGATATTTACTAACACTAAACACACATATGGGCAAGTGCACCCATCGTGAGCGTAGTATAGTGTTGGTAAGATACCGAGGTTGTCCAAGGACACAAGAGCTTTTAGTACAGGTTTATCCTCAACGTCTAATCAAATCAAAAAGTTTAGAAAAATGTTTTAAACTAAGAAAAATAAAAACTAACTAAAATGCTGAAAATAAAATGAAAATAAAAACAGATAGACAAGATGAATCACTTGGTTCCGACTCGTGTATAGTGTAACATTTGATTATTTCCGCACTTTTGCACTTGTTTAAGAGATTATATTAGTTATTGTAGTAGGCCCCTCTTTTGGAGGTGACGTTACCCTCAACCCAGTAGTTTGAGTCAGCAAGGATACAATCCTAAAGGGTCGGATTATTGAAAGATAATTAATTAAGTTATTAATGCAAATTATGGTAGGCCCCTCTTTTGAAGGTAACGTTACCCTCGGCTAAGTAGTCTGAGTCAGCAGGGATACAGTCCTAAGTAGCCGGGTTATAGTATTAATAGTAGTTAACTTATGAGGGGATCAAAGAGTTTGGACCCCCGCCATCCAACACCGTTAAGTATTGAAGGAGGTCCTACTAAATTTGACCCAGGTCCATTGCAGGACCTCTAAACGTTGAACAATGGCAAGACTCTTACCAAACCGTTCCCTTAACCCCCGACCAGGTAGCCAATACCTCCATATAGACCGTGGAGATATGAATGGTGAAAATATTTTATTTTATATAGACAGTAAAATAATGTCAAGACACCACGGATAAACGATAAGGAAGAATCACCTTCAACATAAGAAACTAGTTATTAAAGTCATTAATACAAAACCAAGTAAAAAGTGCGAAAAGATTAAAAATAAAAAGTATCACACTAGACACTTGTCTTCACCATGTGATGTAAGAGACTTAGGCAAACATGGTCTTGATTGTCAAGAACTCTTACGATCAATCTTGGATCCCGAGACGACTCACACACTCTATGATGGACAATGGATGATGGTGGTGGATGATGGTGTTATGGTGGTGGTGGGTGGTGGGTGAAGTGTGAGAGAGGTGGTGTGCCAAGGGATGGTTTGAGCTTGAGCCAAGCACTCCTATTTATAGGCTGAACAGAAGCTCGGGCACGGCCCCGTGTCCAGTGGGCACGGCCCCGTGTCCACATCCTCTCTTTCTTCATTTAATGCAGCTTGTCTTTATTAGTTGACCACGCCCCCGTGTCCGCTGAGCACGACCCAGTGTGCAGAAGAATCTTTGTACTATGAAGATTTACCTGGATTGTGCGAATCTTATAGTTGACCACGGCCCCGTGTCCGCTGAGCACGGCCCCGTGGTGGGCAATAGAAGCTTCTACCACTTTGTCTTTTCTGCTGACACTTGGGCACGCCCCCGTGCTGGCTGAGCACGGGGTATGTTCAGTCTTCTGTCTTCTTGTTTTGCTTGGGAAGATGCTTTCGTGGGGTCGGACATGTCACGTTTGTTCCTTTTCTTGTATTTATGTTAGATTTTGCTGTTTTTTTGCTTCTTTTGTTAATTTGAGCTCATTTAATCCTGAAAATACAAAAGGAAGACAAAAGCACATTTTTTCCAACATTAGTACTAAAAAAGGGTTAGTTTTATGCTACAATTGATGTAATTTATATGTTGCATTTTGCACACATCAAATACCCCCACACTTGAATCTTTGCTTGTCCTCAAGCAAAACTCTTTATAATGTGGCTTTGCACACCCAAATGGAATGGGTAGAGAAGAAGGTTTTTGGGCTTGTCATAGAGTGTCAGGATTTCCAAGATTCTTTGTTTAGTTTTATTTTTATTTATTTACAATCCTATTCGTCATGATTTATTTAAAACTTTTCATAAGATAAATTACTTATTAGGGCATAACATGCCTCTTTAAAATTCTCTTTATATACAAGTTCACATACCTCACGGGGATCACTCAACACTCAGCCGAAAATGTATTTTAGTGGATCACTCGAGAGCGGCATGGAGCTTACTCCTACAATAGGCTTGCCAAGCAATCAATCCTCCTCCTTTTTAACTATGTACCTTTGTAAATATCAAGAGGACTTTTTGGGTGAAGGGTTAGGCTTGGGTTAAAGGTAGGTGGTTAGGTTAGTGGTTAGTAGAAAGGGTGAAAAAGCGTAAAAAGCGTCGGTTTTCGCAAGACTTTCTATTTTTGTAACTTTTATTTTGATGAATCTATTATTCAAACAAAGTTATTTTTGATGAACTTGTTTGTTTATTTTCTTTTGCTTCATCATCAACACATTTTTTTTTGAAAAGTCATACGAAAAACCGAGCTAGTTACTAAAACAAAGGGTTAAAAATGAAAAAAGGTTTTGGTGGGTGAAAGGGTGTTTGGTTTGGGTTATGAAATGAAAAGGTTTAGGCTCAAAGGGGCTAACTAGGGGGATTTTGGGTAGGTGGTAAAAAAAACAATGGTGTAGAAATAAAAAGGGTTAGTCCTAATGCCTCCATCATTTACTTACTCGGGTTTAAGTTGGTAAGGACCGGGAATGTATCGTCATGGCAAGTTCTAGAGTCGTAAGAACCAAGCAGCTATTCACACAAGAAACGAAAAATGAGCATTTAATTTAAAGATATATATTTGTATGCTCAATAAACGCTCAAAACTCACTTTTGTGGGAAAGGGTTTTTATGTGATCAAGTATATATAATCAAATTTTAACTAAGCTTGTCATGCCTTTTCATAATTTTCTTATGTTGGTTCTTTTTATCACGACGCTATCGGTTGTAAATTCGTAAAAATATAACCTTTTTAGAACTTGAAATTCCCGAATTAAACCTAGACAAGTAAAAAAAATGAAAATTTTTGAAAAAAATTTGGGGTGATTAGCGGTTCCAATAGAGTTTTGTGTAAGGCTTGTATTTAGGACTTGCAAGATTCAAGGTTTTAGCGTCCCCCCCACACTTAAATTACACATTGTCCTCAATGTGTCCCAAAAATAAGTTTTTAGGTTGATTGAATGTGTAAAAAGGTGTAAAAAGCAAAAATTTTGTGTTACTGGGCGCTGAACACGGCCCTGTGCCTGGTGGCCACGCCCCGTGTTCAAGTGCCAGTAATGAAAACTTACAGAAGGTGGACACGGGGGCGTGTTGGCTGGACACGACCCCGTGTTTGTCAAGGTCTGCAGAAATAAAACAAACAGCAGGTCTGGGGAGTGGGCACGGGGGCGTGTCGGCTGGACACGGCCCCGTGTGGACAATCTGCAAGGTTGAAAAACAGGTTTCTTTCTTCGGTTTTCCTGTCCCGGCTTTAGTAGTACTAATGCTTAGTACTCTAAGCCTTGTATGTACCTGCTTAATCAATAAACACTATACCACACCATAGCAAACATCCTAATTTTACCAAGTTCAACATTCATGTCAACAAAGTTAAAAAGGAAAAAAAAATGCAGAAAATAAAAGAAGTTAGGGAAAGTAAATTGTTTAACACTTGGCACGTAGGCCATAAATTGTTCAAGATAGAAAAAGGTTAACCTGGGGAATCATCAATCAACCGCTTCTTCCTCCGCTCCTCCCGCCTAATCCATATCCTCGTCCTCATCATCATCATCTCCACCATGGCCAGCCATATACTCCCGGATATTTCCAATATCATCTTGGATATCGGATATGTTTCGCTCGATTGCCCCAACCCGGTGGTACGTGTTGCTTGCCATATTGTAGGTGTTCCTGGTGCACATGAGGTTTTCCTGCAAAAAATCATGTAAACTTTGAAAGTTAGGAAAACCGCCTCCTGAGGAGGATTGGCCCGGATCACCATGGGGCTGGTATTGGTACTGATGATGTTGTGGAGCGTGGAGGACAAGTGCTTCTTGCGGGTTCCATGCATGACCTTGCATCCTTTGAAAGCTTACCGTCCTGTCTTCAGCCTCTTAAATTCGGTTCATTGAGCGGCAGATGTGTATATCTACCCTACCCGACCATGGGCTCCTTTCGAATGACCTAGGTATACGGGTGAAGTGCCTGAAGAGACGGTACACCCATCCCCCAAAGAAGATAGGGGTTGGTGCAGTAGCAAGGCGGTTATGATGCATGTTTCGGAGCATGAGGAACGGAACATCAAGGAGCCTGCGGGTATGGATGCAATGGAGGACAACCAAATCTCTTAACCCAACGACGCCACCGCTGTCGTGTCTTTGACTAAGAGAGTAGCCGAGGAGCCTATGGATGTATCTGTAGAGCGGATCCCTCAGCTTCGTGCTCTTAGTGCTGCTCGGATTGTAATACCCTTCACCAATCTGGGCCCACGCGGCTTAGCGATCGTTTTCATCTATCTCTCGCATCCCTCCAGTATTTTCCTCGTTACCTGCATCTTCTTCCGCATACAACCCGACAATCGACCCAAATTGTGCCATAGAGATCGAATACCTAGTTCCGCCACATCAGAATGCTACCCCATCATTGTCGAATGGGTCGCACCTTGAGTTGAACGTGAAGGTGCTATAGAATTCCAAAGTGTATTCGTGGACGGAACGGAATCTAGTTGTTAAAGCGACTCTTAATGGCCCGGTGACAATGTTGTTGAAACGGTCAATTTGATTCACCATAGTCAACAGTTTCGTGCATGCTTGCCTCGGGTATTCCTCCGGCCTTGTTTGAAGTATTTCGTATCTAGCCCTAGCATCGAGCTCATTGGCGTTAAACCTCGTGAACTTCCTAGCCATCTGAAAGAATACACCAAAAGTTAGCACGAAACAGAAGAATTTTCGGACAAAACTGCAAACAGTGGGCTGGACACGACCCCGTGTTCAGCGGACACGGCCCCGTGTCCAGGCGTCTGTTACACAAAAATTCCATTTTTCAACCCGGTTTTGAAAACTTGAAAATTTTTAGTCCAGTAGGCGCAGTTTTCCCCGAAATTGAAACCCCAAGCGCCGTTTTTCCCAAAATAACCCGTTTACCCTATCAATTTTATCTTTTTCGGTTAAAAAACAAGGGTTTGTGGTTTTAGTGAGAAATCGGGCGAATCTATGAACAACACAAGTGGATTTACTTCCCATAACACTAATCTAACTAAATGCAAACAGATTTAGGCAAAAATTTGAGGTTCGATTCGTATAAAGTCCAAGAACCCTAGATTTTTCCCAAATTTGTGGTGTTTTAACTACATGCAAATGCTAAATCTAACTAATAATAGTGATAGAATCATACCTTGATGTTGTTAGAATGATAGGAGACGTTGAAAATCTGCGGAAAATCGCCTGGAACCAGAGCGTTTTCGGGGAAACGGGGCGTGTGGAATGAAGTAACTGTTATGAAAAAAGGAATATATCCCGACTGCAGCGCGGACACGGCCTCGCGCCGTGCAAAGTTTTGAATTTTTTTTTAGTGCTCGTGTGAGTGCCCTTGTTTCCCATAAACTTTGGTTAGAAAACTTACCGCTTTAGATGCCGTCCCAATCATTCGTAACTTACCAGGTATGATGTTGATGCTTTCATTCTTCGATTGTTTGAAGCGAGATCTCCTCCTCTTCATCCTCAATGAATCCTTGATAGAGTTTCAGCCGTTGGCCATTGACTTTGAATGGAGGTCCATTCCGAGATTTAATTTCTACTGCACCGTGTGGGAAAATATGGGTGATGGAAAAAGGTCCTGACCACCTAGACTTTAATTTACCAGGAAACAATCGAAGTCGTGAATTAAACAAAAGAACTAGATCTCCTACTCGAAATTCATTAGGTTTAATATGTTTGTCATGCAAATTTTTCATTCTTTCCTTATAAATTTCGGAGTTTGAGTATGCATAATTCCTAAGCTCGTCTAATTCATTTAATTGACAAAATCGATTTTTACCAGCAAATTCTAAATCTAAGTTTACATTTTTAATTGCCCAGTAGGCTTTGTGTGCAATTTCTACTGGCAAGTGACAACTTTTTCCATAGACTAGCTTATATGGGGTTGTACCTATTGTTGTTTTATAAGCAGTTCGAAAAGCCCATAAAGCATCATCTAATTTATCTGCCCATTCCTTTTTATTTAACCCTACGGTTTTTTCAAGTATTCGTTTTAAACCTCTATTAGTCACTTCGGCTTGTCCGTTTGTTTGAGGGTGATATGCTGTCGAGACCCGGTGATAGACCCCATATCTTGTTAGAAAAATTTCAAGTTGATGGTTGCAAAAATGGGTACCTCTATCACTTATTAATGCTTTAGGTGTGCTAAAACGAGAGAATAGTTTTTTTTCAGAAATCTTACCACGACTCTTCCATCATTTGTTGGAAGTGCCTCGGCCTCTGCCTATTTAGACAAGTAGTCTACTGCCACAAGTATATATTTGTTTCCTTTTGACGGTGGGAAAGGTCCCATGAAGTCGAGTCCCCACACATCAAAAATTTCACAAACAAGAATGCCATTTTGCGGCATTTCGTTTTTGGAAGAAATATTACCTGTTCTTTGGCAAGCATCACATGTTTTGACAAGACTTTGGGCGTCTTTGTAAATGGTTGGCTAATAAAATCCTGAATCCAATACCTTTCGTGCGGTACTAGCGGCACCATGATGCCCTCCGTATGGACCTTCATGACAATGACGGAGAATTCTTCGTGCTTCGCTACCATGTACGCATCGTCGGATGAGTTGGTCGGCACACATTTTGAAAATATATGGATCTTCCCAAAAATTGTGTTTCACATTGGCAAAGAATTTTTTTCTTTTATAATGTGGCCAACCTTTTGCGACTATACCGCTAGCTAGGTAGTTAGCATAGTCGGCGTACCATGGTTCTTCTTTATATTCCACCATTTCTAGGGACTCAGTTGGAAATTTTTCATTGATTTGCTCGTCCCTGGTTGCCTCCAAAGCTGGGTCTTCTAAGCGTGAAAGATGATCTGTTGCGGTATTTTCTGCTCCTCTTTTATCTTTGATTTCAATATCAAATTCTTGGAGGAGTAGAATCCACCGAATCAAACGTGGTTTTGCGTCCTGCTTTTTGAAAAGATATCGAATGGCTGCATGATCTGTATAGACTATAGTTTTAGAAAGAACAAGATAAGAACGAAATTTATCAAAAGCAAATACCACAGCTAGTAATTCTTTTTCAGTTGTTGTGTAATTTTCTTGTGCATCGTTTAGTGTTTTACTAGCAAAATAAATTGGGTGGAAATGCTTTTCTTTTCTTTGTCCCAAGACAGCTCCAACTGCAAAGTCACTAGCATCACACATGATTTCGAAAGGAAATTTCCAATCAGGCGCTATCATGGTAGGTGCATTGACTAACATTTCCTTTAGGGTTAGAAATGCTTGATTGCAATCCTTGTCAAAAATGAAAGGGGCATCTTTTTCAAGTAATTTTGTTAGAGGCCTTGACATTTTAGAAAAGTCTTTGATAAACCGCCTATAAAATCCGGCGTGCCCTAGGAAACTTCTGATAGCTCTTACGGAGGATGGAGGTGGTAGTCTAGAAATGGTATCTATTTTGGCTCGATCCACCTCCATTCCTTCGCTTGAGATTTTGTGACCGAGTACTATTCCCTCCGTTACCATGAAATGGCATTTTTCCCAATTAAGGGCGAGGTTAGTCTCCTCACATTGGGATAGCATTCGTTCAAGGTTATCGAGGCATTGGTCGTATGAATCCCCAAAGATAGAAAAGTAGTCCATGAAGACTTCCATTGTCTTTTCTATCATGTCGTGGAAAATGGCTACCATGCAACGTTGGAATGTTGCGGGGGCATTACATAGACCAAACGGCATGCGTCGATAAGCAAAAGTTTCATAGGGACATGTGAAAGTTGTCTTTTCTTGGTCTTCGGGTGCTATCGGGATTTGAAAGTAACCTGAAAAACCATCCAAGAAACAGTAAAATTTATGACCAGATAATCTTTCTAACATTTGATCAATGAAGGGTAAAGGAAAGTGATCTTTTCTTGTTGCTTCATTTAATCGTCTATAATCTATAAATACTCCCCATCCTGTGACGGTTCTCGTTGGTATTAATTCATTTTTTTCGTTAGTTATCACCGTCATACCTCCTTTCTTTGGAACTACTTGGACGGGACTCACCCAAGGACTATCGGAGATAGGATAGATAAGTCCGGCGTCAAGTAATTTGATGACTTCGTTTTTAACCACTTCTTGAACATTTGGATTTACTCGACGTTGTGGTTGTATTACCGATTTGTAGTCATCATTCATTAAAATTTTGTGCGTGCACATGGAAGGACTTATTCCTTTAATGTCTACAAGTTTCCAAGCGATCGTGTTTTTATGTTTTTTCAAAAGACTAATTAATTTTTCTTTTTCTAAGCTATCTAATTTAGACGAAATAATTACAGGTAAATTACCATCTTTGTCTAGAAAAGCATATTCAAAACCTTTTGGAAGTTCTTTGAGCTCAAGTGGTGGGTCTTTAGGAAACTCCTTATTCGGTTGCTCATTTCGATCAAGAACTTTAAAAATTTGTTCTATGGCGACCTCTTCTTCAACAAAGTGGTCAATCTTTTCACTTGTATCGGGTGGTTCATCTTCATCTTCAATTAGGGGGTCATTATTGCCGAATGGATATTTCATTGACCGTTCAAGATCGACACTTCTTTTAAATGCCCCTAATTGGAGAGGTAGATTGTTGCACTTCCGGTTCTTCAAAGCTTCGTGAGTTTTTACAAATGATCGTCCCAACACTAGAGGAGCGTCATCGAGGATGACAAAGTCGGTCGGGATTACCATTTGATTTGTTTGAACCAATACATCCTCAACTACACCGATTGATTTTATTACTTTTCGATTAGATAGAAAAATGGGTATTTGAAGTGGAGAAAAATCACTAATACTTAATTTTTCGAAAATGTAGTTAGGCATTATGTTAACACAAAGATCTTTATCAATTGTGACATTACTAATAAATGAATTTTGAAAGAAACATGGAACCGGTGTAATGTTAATTTCAAATGGGTCTTCTTTTATTAGCGAGGTTTGATCATTAGTTAACTTAACACTTACCGTTTCGTCAATTTTAGTGTTAGTGTTTAACTCTTTTAAAAACTTAGCATGAGTGGGAACTAAACAATGATTTTCAAAACAAGGTGTCAAGAGATTAATTTTTTCAAAATTAGACTCTTCTTGAATTTTAACGTTGTCGGACTCACCGTTTTCGTTGTTTAACTCATGTGTCGGCTCTTCACTTATTTGTTCTTCCATTTTTACACTTTCGGTTATCTCATCTTTTTTTTAATTCTTCTCTTGCGCGGGACTCCTCTTCCCTTGCGCGAGATTCTTTTATATAGCGATCGATAACTCTAAGGTGTTCTAATATCCTATCGGTCACTTCGGTTATAGAAAAAGAATCGGGATTTTCAAAGCTTGAATCCGGTTGTTCGATCCTTTGTTCCTCATAATACCCATATGAAGTAGATGGTTCACACCATTGTTCTTCATTGTAAGCATATGATGGATAAGGGTCGTAATTTTGTTCTTCATAATACTCATACGAGGTGGGTTGTTCACGCCATGGTTCCTCATAATAAGCATACGAAGGTGGTGGCTCATATCTTGGTTCCTCAAAGTATGAGTAAGAAGGCTCATACCTTGGTTCATCAAAATATGAGTATGAGGGAGGAGGTTCATACATTTGGTCTTCATAGGTTGTGTATAAAGTTGATGGCTCGTACCTGGGTTCCTCATAGTAGGTGTATGAATTGGATGGTTGATATGAGTGACGATATTGAACCGAGTGTGGGTTACTACAATTAGTGCAATAATTACTCCTATAATCATCCTCCTCATAGGTGTAGTTGTAACCTCCTGAGTATTGATCCATAAGAATCACTCAGCAGACCACAACCAAGTCTCGAGATCAGAAAACAAAAATAAAAACGGAAACAGAGGCTGGACACGGCCCCGTGTTCAGTGGACATGGCCCCGTGTACAGAATCTGTATCTGGGCATTTTAGTTAAATTTACTGATTTCGTTTGAGCACGGGGCGTGTTCAGTGAGCACGGCCCGTGTTCAACTTACTGTTACTGGGTGTTTTGTGAAAAATGTGCAACACGGCCCCGTGTTCAATGAGCACGGCCCTGTGTACAGGTTACTGTAAATGCAAAACTAAACTAAAATGCAGAAAAAAAAATTCGCGCGTTTTAAAAAGGTTTTGAAAAACTGATTAGGCCGTCGATTTTAAGCTTTCTTAAAATCCTTGTGTCCCCGGCAACGGCGCCAAAAACTTGATGCGTGTGAAGTGTCGTTAGTTTTTAATGTATATGTTAAGCCCTTTCTAACACTTTTTAGCCAAGTTTTAAATTTATAAAACACGATATTTACTAACACTAAACACACATATGGGCAAGTGCACCCATCGTGAGCGTAGTATAGTGTTGGTAAGATACCGAGGTCGTCCAAGAACACAAGAGCTTTTAGTACCGGTTTATCCTCAACGTCTAATCAAATCAAAAAGTTTAGAAAAATGTTTTAAACTAAGAAAAATAAAAACTAACTAAAATGCTGAAAATAAAATGAAAATAAAAACAGATAGACAAGATGAATCACTTGGTTCCGACTCGTGTATTGTGTAACCTTTGATTATTTCCGCACTTTTGCATTTGTTTAAGAGATTATCTTAGTTATTGTAGTAGGCCCCTCTTTTGGAGGTGACGTTACCCTCAACCCAGTAGTTTGAGTCAGCAAGGATACAATCCTAAAGGGTCGGATTATTGAAAGATAATTAATTAAGTTATTAATGCAAATTATGGTAGGCCCCTCTTTTGAAGATGACGTTACCCTCGGCTAGGTAGTCTGAGTCAACAGGGATACAGTCCTAAGTAGCCAGGTTATAGTATTAATAGTAGTTAACTTATGAGGGGATCAAAGAGTTTGGACCCCCGCCATCCAATACCGTTAAGTATTGAAGGAGGTCCTACTAAATTTGACCCAGGTCCATTGCAGGACCTCTAAACGCTGAACAATGGCAAGACTCTTACCAAACCGTTCCCTTAACCCCCGACCAGGTAGCCAACATACCTCCATATAGACCGTGGAGATATGAATGGTGAAAATCTTTTATTTTATATAGACAGTAAAATAATGTCAAGACACCACGGACAAACGATAAGGAAGAATCACCTTCAACATAAGAAACTAGTTATTAAAGTCATTAATACAAAACCAAGTAAAAGGTGCGAAAAGATTAAAAATAAAAAGTATTACAAAATAAAAAGTATTACACTAGACACTTGTCTTCACCAAGTGATGTAAGAGACTTAGGCAAACATGGCCTTGATTGTCAAGAACTCTTACGATCAATCTTGGATCCCGAGACGACTCACACACTCTATGATGGACAATGGATGATGGTGGTGGATGATGGTGTTATGGTGGTGGTGGGTGGTGGGTGAAGTGTGAGAGAGGTGGTGTGCCAAGGGATGGTTTGAGCTTGAGCCAAGCACTCCTATTTATAGGCTGAACAGAAGCTCGGGCACGGCCCCGTGTCCACATCCTCTCTTTCTTCATTTAATGCAGCTTGTCTTTATTAGTTGACCACGCCCCCGTGTCCGCTGAGCACGACCCCGTGTGCAGAAGAATCTTTGTACTATGAAGATTTGCCTGGATTGTGCGAATCTTATAGTTGACCACGGCCCCGTGTCCGCTGAGCACGGCCCCGTGGTGGGCAATAGAAGCTTCTACCACTTTGTCTTTTGTGCTGACACTTGGGCACACCCCCGTGCTGGCTGAGCACGGGGCGTGTTCAGTCTTCTGTCTTCTTGTTTTGCTTGGGAAGATGCTGTCGTGGGGTCGGGCATGTCACGTTTGTTCCTTTTCTTGTATTTATGTTAGATTTTGTTGTCTTTTTGCTTCTTTTGTTAATTTGAGCTCATTTAATCCTGAAAATACAAAAGGAAGATAAAAGCACACTTTTTCCAACATTAGTACTAAAAAAGGGTTAGTTTTATGCCACAATTGATGTAATTTATATGTTGCATTTTGCACACATCAACCTCCGTACCAGGAACCCGCACCCCAGTTTTCGAACCCAGTCCTAGAACCTGCACCCCCAATGAGTGCAGAAAACGTACAAGTACTTAGGACATTTGGTGAGGAAATTTTAGAAAATAGTGAAAGGATGAGACAGATGGGAGAGCGACTCGTCTGGAAATACGACGAGCGCAATATGGATTTCTGAATGAATCCATATCCTTAGAAGTGATGATGGAGAAGGTTATAATAATAATAATAATAATAATAATAATAATAATAATAATAATAATAATAATAATGAAATATGTGTGTATGCGTATGGAAAAAAAAAACTACGGATGCCTACTACTATTAGTGTAATTTTTATTTCAGTTGGTATTGTAATTTTAATTTCAGTTGGTATTGTAATTTTAATTTCCAGTGTTGGTTTGTAGTAGACGTATGTTATATAAAAATAGAGTAAAGTCGCAATGATCGACATTTTTGACCAAAGTGCGTGTCATGAGATTGGCTATATTATTTTGTGATATTAATGCGTGGTAAATGTTTAAAATTCAGATGGACAACGAAGTGAACCAGGAAAACCAGAATAATAACCACTCGAATAACGATAATCTGAATAATGAGAATCCGAACAACAATAACAATGGAAATCAAGTGGATAATAGTGTCATCCAACACATAGTGGCACAAGGAATTATAGATGCAATGCCATATATTCTTCAAACTGTTAAGGAAGCGGATAATAAAAGTAAGCATAGCAGTAAGCGACCCACTGAACCTGAACACAGCGTAAACAATGGACCTGTACTTCAAGTGCTCATTCCCAAAAGAAGAAGAACCATGCCTTATGGTTGATCTTATAAAGAATTCTGGTCCTGCAAACCAATAGAATTCTCGGGCAATGAAGGACCCATTGCAGCTCTACGCTGGATAGAAAAGACTGTGGTTGTTTTAAAAATAAGCAAGTCTGCTGAAGAAGATAAGATAATGTTTACCTCAAATCTGTTTAAAAACTCAGCCTTAGAATGGTGGAACGCTATCCTCCAGTCAAGAGGAACTGATAGGGTTTACAACATGGAATGGGAGGAATTTAAGAATATGGTAGAAAGGAAATTCTGTCCTCCCAATGAAAAGGAACAGATAGCAAATAAGTTTCTGAACCTTAGAATGACCGGGGTAAATAGTAAAGGTTATACTACTACATTCTTTGAATATGCTAGAATAGTACCAACCCTTGCATCACCTGAACCGGTATTAATCTCCCGTTACATCTGGGGATTAATTGGAGAGATTAGGCATGTAGTCAAGGCAGCTAGACCTCAAACCATAGAAGAAGCTGTAGAACTAGCAAATACCTTGTCAGATGAATTAATCCGTACTAGAGAAGAAGACCAGAGGAGAAACCTAGCTCAAAGGCTTACCCAGGAATTCCGATCTGGAAATTCCAACCGTGGGAAAAATGTAGGTTCTACATCTGCAACTTATTGCAAGTATTGCAAAAGGAAGCATTCTGGAAGATGCTCCATATATTGCAATTTCTGCAAAATATCAGGACACAAGGAAGAAGACTGCAGGAAGAAAGCCAACAACAGGATATGCTACAATTGCTGAGAACAAGGACACATCAAGCCGAATTGTCCGAAAATAGCTCCACCAGTGACCGAAAGGAACACTAAAATTGCTAGAGCATTTGTTCTGACTGCAGATGAAGTCAAAATGATTCCAGACGTAATAGCCGGTACGTTTTTAGAGTTAATGATGTTTTTGCTAAAGTATTATTTGACTCTGGTGCAAACCAAAGTTTTATTAATACTTCATTTTACAAACTTCTCAATCAACCATTAACTAAACTCTCACAAGAATGTCTAGTAGAGACGGCAAATGGAGAAACCGTTAGGATTTCTGAAATCTTGCAGGGAGCAAGAATAAAGTTTTTAAATCAAAAGTTTATTGCAAACCTTTACCCAATGAATCTGGCAGGATTTGATATTGTATTAGGAATGGATTGGTTAATAGCCAATAAAGCCAGTATTTTATGTGATCAAAAGTCAATCCAAGTAAATTCACCAAGAGGTGAAAAGATCACAATTAAAGGTGATAAACCATCTAGATCCACTAAATTCATCTCTGTGATGAAAACTGCAAGTTATATAAGAAAAGTATCTATAGTGTATTTGATTTCCATAATCACTAACACTAAAGGAAAAGAACTAAAGGACATTCGAGTAGTGTCTCAGTTTTCAGACGTGTTTCCAGAAGAATTCACCTATTACCAGGAACAGCACTAATTGTCAAAGCACCTTACCGTTTGGCACCCGCAGAAATGCAGGAACTGAAGAAACAAATAGATGAATTGTTGGAAAAAGGATTCATACAGCCAAGCTCATCGCCATGGGGAGCACCAATTTTATTCGTTAAAAAGAAGGACGGATCAATGCGTATGTGCATTGACTACCATGAATTGAATAAGGTCACGATTAAGAATGGGTACCCATTACCAAGGATTGATGATCTGTTCGATCAACTTCAAGGAGCTCGATTTTTCTCTAAAATCGATTTAAGATCAGGATATCATCAATTAAAGGTACAGGAAGAGGACATTCCTAAAACCGTATTTAGAACGAGGTACGGCCATTATGAATTTACTGTCATGCCATTTGGTTTAACCAATGCCCAGCCGCATTCATGGACATGATGAACCGAATATGTAAGCCATATTTGGATAAATTCATAATTGTTTTTATTGATGACATTCTCATATATTCTAAAAGTAAGGAAGATCATGCAAATCATTTGCACGCACTTCTAAGCTTACTAAGAAAAGAAAAGCTTTATGCTAAGTTTTCAAAGTGCGAGTTTTAGCTAGAGCAGGTACAGTTTCTTGGACATTTAGTCAACCATGAAGGAATTCATGTGGATCCCACAAAAATCGAGGCGATTACCAAATGGAAAACCCCTGAATCACCAACCGAGGTTAGAAGTTTCTTAGGATTGGCCGGATATTATAGAAGATTTATTCGAGATTTTTCTAGAATAGCCATTCCCTTAACTAAGTTAACCTGTAAATCCATTAAGTTTGAATGGGGACCAAAACAAGAAGAATCATTTAGAATTCTTAAGAAAAGATTAACCCACGCACCTATACTAGCATTACCAGAGGGAACTGAAGATTTTGTAGTATATTGTGACGCCTCTAAGTTAGGTTATGGATGTGTATTAATGCAACGTCAAAAGGTTATAGCTTACGCATCTAGACAACTTAAGAATCATGAAGAAAATTATTCAACCCATGATCTAGAGTTAGGAGCTATAATTTTTACCCTTAAGATTTGGTGGTAGTAAGTTTACCATATTCACTGATCATAAAAGTTTAAGGTATGTTTTCGGGCAAAAGGAGTTGAATATGAGACAAAGACGCTGGATGGAAATGCTTAGTGATTATGATTGTGATATCCAATATCATGCAGGAAAGGCAAATGTAGTTGCTGATGCTTTAAGTCGAAAATATCATGAAAAGCCAAAAAGGGTACGTTCTCTTAAATTAAATCTACAAGTAGATTTAAATGATCAAATTAAAAAAGCACAAGAATCAGTAATCAAGGATGATACTGAAAAAATTAAAATGTATGATTAAGAAATTAGAACAAGGAACAGATGGAATTTGGAGATTCTAAAAAAAGAGAATGTGGATACCTAAATTAGGGAACATGCGCCATTGTATATTAGAAGAAGCCCATAAGTCCAAATATACGATGCACCCAGGAAGTGATAAGATGTATCAGGATTTAAGAAAGAATTTTTGGTGGATAGGAATGAGAAAGGATATAGCAGCCTATGTTTCTAAATGTTTAACCTGTTCACAAGTTAAAGCTGAACACTAGAAACACTCAGGTTTGTTACAACAGTTAGAAATGCCAGTATGGAAATGGGAATTGATAACAATGGATTTTGTTACCAAATTACCCAAAACTGTAACACCTCAAAAATTCACGTCTTATAATGTGTTGACACGTGTCATAAGTTTTAAACGTGTAAAGAATACTCTAGAGGGACTAAAGTTGACAAACAAGGAAAGTATATGTTTATAAGGATTCCAAATGTCAACAATGGATAATTACACTTTACAATAACCCTACATGATATTTATACCCTTAAACGAATGATTCATGGATCATACAAAGCTAATTGTGGAAGAAAGTGAGAGATTACAAACTACAGGGGCTAAATATGTCAACATGTTTAAAGTATACCTCTGAGTGACCTTTTAGCAAACCCGAAGCTTTGTAACAATTAAATATGCTCACTAGAATGCATGATAAAAATTTCACCAAGTTTCGTTATCGTATGAGAAAGTTGATAAAATTCGTGTACGAGGGGTTAAAAGCGTCAACGTTGAAATTTAAGACTTTTCGGTGATCGTATGAATAAACGGGGACTTAACAAAGTTGGTTTATGACTTGGGGTCCTTAAAAGTCAAGTTTGGGGGTTACAAGTGCAAGAAACCATGTTAAAAATCAAGTTTGGAAGTCCAGGGGCCAAAACTGTCAACTTGTGAAAGTTCTGTTGTGCTGGCATGGTCCTTACGGACCGCATGGCTGAGACCCTTACGGTCCGTAAGCTGCTCCCAGATGCAGAAAATTGACAGGTGCCTGTCCAGCCCGCTCAACCGACTCAAAATGCCATTTTTCAAAACCATGGGCATCCTAAACTGGTTTTTAGCTCTAGGGGACACTTGTTTACATCAGGGAACAATCCTAGACATGCATGGCACCATCTTGAGCAATCAAGAACACTATATAATGACCCACATTGATGCAAACTTTGATCATTTTTTCATACCTTCACTTCTGGTCAATTCTGGAGCACAAGAGCCTTCCCTAAGCATCACTAATCATGCATAGGACTTTGGTAAGCTTCTTTAACCTTCCTTAATCGTGTTTTACTTAGTTATTAGCTTAAAAGTCAAACCGTCGTAATTAAGGTTTGACTTATCGATTAATCGCTAATGGTCTGATGTTTAGTCAAATTGAAAGTAGTTATAAGTTGGTATTTAAGTAGGCATTAAACCCTTAATAGGGCACCCTCTGATTTCCGCTCTAACTAGATCATTTGTCGGGTCAAAGTTTGTTATAAAAAGTCAACAGAATCTTAATTTTCGAATTAACATCTAATTAGCAATGTAGAAGGCATGCAACCTATTTTATCACTCATATAACTTGGTAATTAGTATATGAACTGGTCTAAGCTAATTTGATCCGACAAATTTCTGTTTAGACTCGGTTCGGAACCGAAAGTCGCAAAACTTTGACTTTTGCTTTGACTTCAGTTCTGACCTGATTTAGATGGGTTTAGAAATTCCTTAGAGCTTCCTTAGGACCAGGTTACATGATGGTATATCCCTCTGTAATTAACTCGTTGATTGTCCGATTCATTTACACGTTTCCGTTAAATGCCTAATGTTGACCAATATGCCCATTCGACCTTAAAATGAGAATTTTGGGAATGTGAAAGGACAATAATCTTTGTTACTAATTTATAATCATGTCCCTAAAATTTCACATCAGTTGGAGGTCTAGATTAGGAGTTATGCGCAATAGCGTAATTAGAAAGCTTTTTATTAATTAAACAGCGTAATTAGCATAAAGCCTATCTAAACCCAATTTTTGACACCAAAACTTTTACCCACTGAGGTAATATAATATTTTTGGGATTTTTGAAGATTTTTAATTATTTTTAAACTAATCATAACCTAAGGATATTACCTTAATTCGGTAATTACCGATTATACCCTTTTTGTGTATAAAATGAGTTTTACATAATATTTTGACACCAATTCAATTGCTACTGATTTTATATAATAAATGAAGTATTTTGAACTTTATAACCTGATCAGAAAACTCAGATTTCCTGTATAACCCGGAAATCGCTTAAAACGGCTTTTTAAGCGTATTAAACACATAGTATGGGTTTAAAACCATTTTGTCATATAAGACTTATCACCAACTGATATAACCTATTAAATTAAGTTGTTTTACTGATTATTTCAGACCCGTATCTCAGAAGTATATTTAATCTCTTTTATAATCTTTAAAATGACCAAAATACCCCTACGGGGCTTAAATTGAGATTAAACTCGTTTTGGGCATAATGGAAGGTATCTTACTGATATCACAACATATTTAAGGCATATTAACTTAGGAAACCTATATATGACTCT
Organism: Helianthus tuberosus; assembly: GCA_030545235.1. NCBI lineage: Eukaryota > Viridiplantae > Streptophyta > Magnoliopsida > Asterales > Asteraceae > Helianthus > Helianthus tuberosus. Next base: position 25,237,517 of record CM060446.1, on the reverse strand, counting down.
TATGGTTACCCGTTACGCTTCTTGCGCATTCGGTTCGGTTTATGTAACTAGTTTACATAAATTAGCCGAAATGGGTCAAACCTTATCATTATTATCTCAAAATCCAGAATGTGTTTAGTTTACCCATATTATACAAGTCTTCAAAATTTTCGGGTCTAAATCACATTCTATTCCGGTCTTCGCTTAATCATGCGTTCGAACCGTATCTTCTTTTAAAACTAACCGGTCTAAGTTTAGGCTTAATTAAAGACTCGTTAGGATTCTAATAGGTTATTATAAACCTTTGTTCCAGAATAGGAGACCCGGTAAAAGCTATGTGCACTTGCTTGTTGTGATTATTACTTGCAAAGGTAAATACTTTTAACTTATTTTCCCTTATACGGGCTTGGGGTACGGTATATAAAATACCGCTTGGTCGGGCATTAGACTTTAATCGTTTGGTGTTTGAATATTATCGAGATGACCCGTTTAAAAATATTGTTTTGTTTGTTTACCGCCTTTAGGGGTTTAATGACCATGTCCCGGATATCCTTGGCATCATTTTACGAAATGGCCACGACCTAAGCACGGGGTGTAGGCGTACACCAGTCAGTTCCTAAATAAATAATATGTGGTGTGTCTATTAATCTTTAACCCGGCATGACCCGGGCTACTGAACGCGTAACGAACATGTAATTCTTTTACAAGTTTATATTTAAATAAATATCCCAAGTTATAAAAGTTTGTGCCACGTGCATTCAAATCAATTTTATTAAACCTTTTCAAATGAGTCAGTTAATTGTATTTACCAGTGTAAACTGACGTATTTTTCCCAAAAAGGTTAAGTGCAGGTACTACTCGAAATAGGCTGGCTTTCTCCTTAGCATCAATAAGAGTCTCGCAAGCTTGGATGCATTTCAGTCTGTTGAACTATATTTCTTTTTATCTGATCTGCCTGTGGATCTGTTTCGAATATTTGTGATACTTAATATTACAAATTTATTCGGTTAATATAAATCTATCTTTTGCTTCCGCTGTGCATTTAAATATTGTGTTGTTTGACTATGATGATATCAACTACGTCACGATACTCCCCCATCGGGCCCACCGGTAATACGTGGAAATATCGGGGTGTGACAGGTTGGTATCAGAGCCAACACTGAGTGAATTAAACACTAGCCTTTTGTGTTTAATCTCACTTACACAATTGCACATTCATAAACTTTCGAGTCTAGACAAAGAACTTAGGACTAATCCAAATTGTTTTTAATTTTAACTTTGTCCTTTATATTTCTTTGTTGTATTTTAAATTGTTTGACAGAAAATATGCCACCAAGGTTCTGAAGAGGAGGACGAGGCACGGGGCCAATCCACGCCCCCAACGACCACGAAGCCGGGCCTTCACACCGGCGAACTCCTTCTACTACTATGAGTGCTGATCCTCAAGGAAACTGGAGGACCTATGTGGAGCCCGCTAGACGATCTATCTCGCATAGCTCAACACCTCCTTATCGTCACTCCTTTGGACCTCAGTCTGAAAGTGAGCCCAACAACCCACAACCTTCCTATATACCTCTCCAGCGGTCCCTTTCACACCATTCCTTTGGCGACCCCACTCCTGTCTTTCAGGGCCGGTTTAACCCGGCAAACTATATTTAAGAACCAGTGGGTTTTAACCCATTGGGACCGGAGGATCACTTTTCCGGTAATCACGCCATGGACATGGATGAGGACGCCGACCCTATGGAACCACCAACTGGAACCCCCACACACCCTATTGAGGTCTCTGATGGATCATCCTTCCACGGATCACCCTACCGTGGTCCAGACAGTTATCAAGTGAGGTTCAACCAATATGAGTGGTATTTTACTCCCCCTCATAACCCACATCAACAGCAACAGGATTCCTCCGAGGATTCGCGTTTCATGGCAGTTACACCACCGCCGCCAATTCATCAAGCACCTCCAGAACCACCAAGGCATAGAAGATCAGGCGCACGAATGTCCGTGCGAGAGAGGGATTTTCACTTTAGCACTCCCCATCACTCAAGTGGCAGTCACTATCCGCCACTACATGAAGACCCACAAATGGATGGGCCTTCAAACCCAGTTTCAGAGGTGAATTCTGCACCAGTTGCACCACCACCGCCACCATTGGGTTTTGGTAACCCAATTCCTACATACACGGGTCCAACTGCATACAATCCATTTGAGCAGCCGGCTCACACTAACTACAATTATGCTGAAGCCGACCCATACCTAGTAGCGGCGAACTACGACGCCCTTCATCCTGAAGGACCATATGGAGCTCCTTGGGGAATGGGATATCCAGCTCGTGGGTATCAAACACCTGCTCAACCTCAGTTTCAGCACCAGTCACAGCCACCATGGTTTTCCCCACCGGAACAGGAGGAAATCCTCCACAGGCTAAGCAGGGTGGAACGAGATTTTCAAGAAGAATGTAGGAACAACAGGGGATTCCTTAAGGGCCTAGCAAGCTGGTTAAAAGGAAAGAAGAAGAGGGATCATTGACTCCCTATATGTATTGTTGTATTTCCTTATTTCAATCAAGTCCATGCGTGGACAGTTATCTATGTATTTGGTCCCTGCGTGGACAGTTAGCTATGTACTCAGTCCCTGCGTGGACTTGTCTTTGTTTAGTCCCTGCGTGGACGTCTACCTTAGTAATCAGTCCCTGCGAGGATTTGTATTATCAGTTTAGCTCCTACGTGGGCAAGTTATTTCTGATTAAAAGTCCCGTTTAGGGCAATGTGTACTCCTTTTAATATTAATGGAATGTTTAATTTAAAATTTTCATTTTTGCTAAATTATGCATAAATATATTATACATGAAATAAATAAATTGAAAATTATTCCTCTTAAAATAATCTGCCTATTTAAATATTAAATAAGAATCTTAAAGGTATAACCTAGCCTGCATGTCACTATAAGACTTGGCCAAGATGGTAAGACCTGCTTAAAAGAGATTCAAATCCTTGTTAACATCTGAAAACATGTTAACACTCCTGGTAGACGTGATTCGTTAAAATCACACACGCCATTCTTATAATTGGATTACTCCAATTTTTCTTATTAAAATAATCATCCTTTAAGGATGAAGTGCCCACGGGCTATAATCAACGTCCTCTGAGACTAAAGACAGTGGTAGCCTACAACTCCCTGTCAGAAAAAGGTAATGAACTATGTTCAAACCTTAATGCCTTGATTCTCTGAAATCATGGCTTATGATTTAGAATGTCCCTGTGAACAGGCCTTTTGTGCCACTAATTATACTGTTATTGTTTTTATAATTAGGATGCATTATAATAAAAATCCTAAATAAATATGATTAACAAATTAACCCAATATGGTCTATGTTTACCATGGTTAATGGATTGCCACAAAAGACAATTCCATAATAAACTCCCAAGTAAATTATTGTCAATATCTTATGTAACAGTTCAAACTAAATGGCTGAATCGGATGAGATCAACAGTCACCCAAGGGAGAATCATGATAATACCCGAATTAACGTAGCGGGTGCAGAACTGCAGGCAATGATAGACAATGCCATTACTCGAGCTTTGGATAGACAGTTCCATGAATCCAGTGGTACCCATGTAAGGACCCAATCTGCACCACACTCTAAACCACCCTCTAAAACTCACACTGCTCACAACAGTAATTCCCATCACTCATCAAACCAAAGGAGTGTTCCATCCCAAAGGGTTGTACTGAATCAAGAACCCCGTGATAAGGGTTGCTCCTATAAGTATTTTGTTTCATGCAAACCCAGGGATTTCACTGGGGAAAAAGGAGATGTAGACTGCATGACATGGTTGGATGAGATGGACACTATGGTGGATATCAGTGGTTGCGCTGATAAGGATGTGGTGAAATTCGTGTCTCAGTCATTCAAAGGTGAGGCATTAGCTTGGTGGAGATCTTTAATCCAAGCTACAGGGAAAATCCCATTGTACAATATGACTTGGGAACAGTTTGTGTCGTTGATCAAGGAGAACTACTGCCCTCAGCATGAGGTTGAGAAGATTGAAGCTGATTTCTTGTCACTGGTTATGAAAAACCTAGACTGTCAGGCCTACCTTACAAGTTTCAATACCCTGTCTAGGTTGGTTCCATATCTGGTTACACCGGAACCTAAGCGTATAGCTCGATTCATCGGGGGTTTAGCCCCAGAAGTTAAGGCTAGTGTGAAAGCCTCTAGACCAGCTACTTTCCGGTCTGCAGCTGATATAGCATTATCTCTTACTCTGGACGCGGTCAGACAGAGATCGCTGAGAAACACTGATGCTGAGAAAAGGAAGCGTGAGGATGATAACTCACGGTGATCGGATAAGAAACATAGGGGAAACAATGACCACAAAAAGAGTTCTGGATCTAAGAAAGATGGTCATCAGTCGGGTGATAAACCCACATGTAAGATCTGCAAGAAACAGCACTTCTGGAAGTGCAGATATGAATCGAACTCGCAAACACAGTCAAGGACTTTTGCATGTGGGATCTGCAAATCCAAGGAACACAAGACCTTGGATTGCAAAAAGTTGAAGGATGCGACCTGCTACAACTGCAATGAGAAAGGGCACATTAAGTCGAACTACCCAAAATATGCCAAGAAACCAGAAGAAGGTAAAAAGACCAACGCTAGGGTCTTCAGAATGGATGCTAAGGAGGCAGTGCAGGATGATAACGTGATAACAGGTACCTTTCTTATAAATGATGTTTATGCGAGGGTACTGTTTGATTCAGGGGCGGATAAGTCTTTTGTAGATAATAAGTTTTGTAAATTGCTGAATTTACCTGTTAAAACCCTAAGTGTGAAATATGAGGTGGAATTAGCTGATGGTACCATAGAAACAGTGTCAACCGTGTTAGATGGATGTGTCATATCCATTAGGAACCACTCTTTTCCATTGTCTTTGCTTCCTTTGAAATTAGCCTGTTTCGATGTAGTAATAGGCATGGATTGGTTGTCTCGCAACCAAGCCCAGATCGTTTGTGCTAAGAAGCAAGTAGTTGTCAGAACTCCTCATGGCGAGCCTTTGATAATTTAAGGAGATACTAAGTACGGAATGCCTGAGCAAGTATCCATGCTCAAGGCATCAAAGTGTTTGACAAAGGGTTGTGTTATCTACATGGCGCAAGTAACTATTGATGAACCGAAGCCTAAGATCGAAGACATACCCATTATCTCTGAATATCCAGAAGTATTCCCTGAAGAACTACCTGGTTTACCCCTAGATAGGCAAGTGGAGTTCAGGATCGACATTATTCCTGGAGCAGCACCTGTTGCAAGAGCACCTTACAGATTGGCACCAACGGAGATGAAAGAATTGAGAACTCAACTGGATGATTTGTTAAGTAAATGATTTATTAGACCTAGCTCATCTCCTTAGGGAGCACCAATCCTGTTTGTGAAGAAAAAGGATGGATCGATGCATCTGTGCATCGATTATCGAGAACTTAACAAAGTTACTATTAAGAATCGGTATCCATTACCCAGGATCGACGACTTGTTCGATCAGCTTCAAGGAGCGAGTTACTTTTCCAAGATCGACTTAAGGTCGGGATATCATCAACTGAAGGTCAAGGATGAAGATGTACATAAGACTGCATTTAGGACTCGTTATGGTCATTACGAGTTCTTAGTGATGCCTTTTGGACTCACTAATGCACCAACCGCATTCATGGATCTCATGAACCGCGTCTGCAAGCCCTACATGGATAAATTTGTCATCGTCTTCATCGATGATATTCTTATTTACTCGAAGAGTCAAGCTGACCATGAGAAGCACCTCCATTGCATTTTGAAACTGCTTCATCGCGAAAAGCTCTACGCCAAATTCTCTAAGTGTGAATTTTGGCTTCGTGAAGTCCAATTTCTTGGACATGTGGTTAGTGAAGGCGGAATCAAGGTAGATCCAGCTAAGGTTGAAGCGGTTATGAATTGGCAAGAGCCAAAGACACCCACAGAGATTCGCAGCTTCTTGGGATTGGCAGGATATTACAGGCGTTTTATTGAAAAATTTTCAAGGATTGCTGCACCCCTAACTTCTTTGACTAGGAAGAATATTAAGTTCGACTGGGGACCGAAGCAACAAGAATCCTTTAATATCCTTAAGCAGAAGCTAAGCAATGCACCTGTGTTGACATTGCCAGAAGGGATTGAAGAATTCGTGGTATATTGTGATGCATCACACACCGGGATGGGATGTGTGCTTATGCAGAAAGGCAAAGTTATTGCCTATGCTTCACGTCAGTTAAAGGTGCACAAAAAGAATTACACCACCCATGACTTGGAATTGGGTGCCGTTGTATTTGCACTGAAACTATGGAGGCACTATTTGTATGGTATCAAGTGTGTGATCTATTCTGATCACAAGAGCCTCCAACACCTGTTTAACCAAAAGGATTTGAACATGAGGCAACGACGTTGGATGGAAACTTTGAATGATTATGACTGTGAGATAAGATACCATCCTGGCAAGGCGAATGTAGTCGCCGATGCCTTAAGTCGAAAGGAAAGAGTGAAGCCTTTAAGAATCAATGCCAAGAGCATTGAGATAAAGAATAGTTTGAACGAAAGGTTGTTAGCTGCACAGAAGGAAGCTGTACTGGGAGCTAACTATCCTAATGAAAAGCTAGGAGTAACTGAAGAATAGTTATCATATGGCAAGGACGGAATTCTGAGGTTGAATGGACGAATATGGGTTCCAGTTTATGGAGGACTTCGAGATGTTATCCTCCAGGAAGCCCACAGTTCTAAATATTCCGTTCATCCTGGAGCTGACAAGATGTACCAGGATCTGAAAGCAAATTTTTGGTGGATAGGCTTGAAGAAGTCTATAGCTACCTATGTAGCTAAATGTTTGACGTGTGCGCAAGTCAAAGCTGAACATCAGAAGCCGTCAGGTTTGCTACAACAGGCTGAACTTCCCACATGAAAGTGGGAAATGGTGACAATGGATTTCATCACCAAGTTGCTAAAGACAAGGAAAGGAAATGATACTATATGGGTGATAGTTGACAGATTGACTAAGTCAGCACATTTCCTACCCATTAAGGAGACCTATAGCTCCGACATGTTAGCCCAATTGTACGTAGATAAGATTGTATCTCTACATGGTGTACCTGTGTCTATTATCTCTGACAGAGATACTAGATACACATCACATTTTTGGAAAAGTTTCCAACAATCTTCGGGCACGCGCTTAAATTTTAGTACGGCTTACCACCCGCAGACGGACGGGCAGAGTGAGGGTACCATCCAAACTTTGGAAGACATGCTTCGTGCATGTGTAATTGATGTGTGCAAAGTGCAACATATAAATTTCATCAATTGTGGCATAAAACTAACATTTTTTTAGTACTAATGTTGGAAAAAGTGTGTTTTTGTCTTCCTTTTGTATTTTCAGGATTAAATGAGCTCAAATTAACAAAAGAAGCAAAAAGGCAGCTAAATCTAACATAAATACAAGAAAAGGAACAAACATGGCATGCCCGACCCCACGACAGCATCTTCCCAAGCAAAACAAGAGAACAGAAGGCTGAACACGCCCCGTGTTCAGTGAACACGGGGCCGTGCCCAAGTGTCAGCATAAAAGACAAAGTTGTAGAAGCTTCCATCGCCCACCACGGGGCCGTGCTCAGCGGACACGGGGTCGTTGTCAACTATAAGATTCGCAGAATCCAGGCAAATCTTGATAGTACAGATATGCTTCTGCACACGGGGTCGTGCCTAGCGGACACGGGGGCGTGGTCAACTAATACAGTCAAACTGCATTTAATGAAGAAAGAGAGAAGGATGGACACGGGGTCGTGCCCAGCGGACACGGGGCCGTGCCCGAGCTCCTGTTCAGCCTATAAATAGGAGTGCTTGGATCTCTTGCAACTCATCCCTTGGCACACCACCTCTCTCACACTTCACCCACCACCCACCACCACCATAACACCATCATCCACCACCATCATCCATTGTCCATCATAGAGTGTGTGAGTCGTCTCGGGATCCAAGATTGATCGTAAGAGTTCTTGACAATCAAGGCCATGTTTGCCTAAGTCTCTTACATCACTTGGTGAAGACAATAGTGTAATACTTTTTATTTTTAATCTTTTCGCACTTTTTAATTGGTTATGTATTAATGACTTTAATAACTAGTTTCTTATGTTAAAGGTGATTCTTCCTTATCGTTTGTCCGTGGTGTCTTGGCATTATTTTACTGTCTATATAAAATAAAAGATTTTCACCATTCATATCTCCTCGGTCTATATGGAGCTATGTTGGCTACCTGGTCAGGGGTTAAGGGAACGGTTTGGTAAGAGTCTTGCCATTGTTCAGTGTATAGATCCTGCAAATGACCTGGGTCAAATTTAGTAGGACCTCCTTCAATACTTAACGGTATTGGATGGCGGGGGTCCAAACTCTTTGACCCCCTCATAAGTTAAACTACTATTAATACTATAACCCGGCTACTTAGGACTGTATCCTTGCTGACTCAGACTACTTAGCCGAGGGTAACGTCACCTTCAAAAGAGGGGCCTACCATAATATGCATTAATAACTTAATTAATTATCTTTCAATAATCCGACCCTTTAGGATTGTATCCTTGCTGACTCAAACTACTGGGTTGAGGGTAACGTCACCTTCAAAAGAGGGGCCTACTACAATAACTAAGATAATCTCTTAAATAAGTGCAAAAGTGCGGAAATAATCAAAGGTTACACTATACACGAGTCGGAGCCAAGTGATTCATCTTGTCTATCTGTTTTTATTTTATTTTCAGCATTTTAGTTAGTTTTTATTTTTCTAGTTTAATCCCTTTTTCTAAATTTTTGATTTGATTAGACATTGAGGATAAACCGGTACTAAAAGCTCTTGTGTCCTTCGACGACCTCGGTATCTTACCAACACTATACTACGCTCACGACGGGTGCACTTGCCCATATGTGTGTTTAGTGTTAGTAAATATCGTGTTTTATAAATTTAAAACTTGGCTAACAAAAGTGTAAAAGGGCTTAAAATATACTTAAACTTATATATACACTTCACACGCATCAAGTTTTTGGCGCCGTTGCCGGGGACACAAGGATTTTAAGAAAGCTTAAAACCGACGGCCTAATCTGTTTTTCAAAACGCGCGCACCTTTTTCTGCATTTTAGTTTAGTTTTTCATTTACAGTAGGTTGAACACTGGGCCGTGCTCAACATTTTTCATAAAACACCCAGATACAGTAGCCTAAACACGGGGTCGTGCTCACTGAACACGCCCCCGTGCTCAACGAAATCAGTAACTTTAATTAAAACGTCCAGATACAGATTCTGTACACGGGGCCGTGTCCAGCCTCTGTTTCCGTTTTTATTTTTTGTTTTCTGATCTCGAGACTTGGTTGTGGTCTGCTGAGTGATTCTTATGGATCAATACTCAGGAGGTTACAACTACACCTATGAGGAGGATGATTATAGGAATAACTATTGCACTAATTGTGGTGACCCGCACCCAGTTCAATATTGTAACTCTTATCAACCATCCAATTCATACACCTACTATGAGGAGCCTAGGTACGAGCCATCAACTTCATACACATCCTATGAAGACCAAAGGTATGAACCTCCTCCCTCATACTCATATTTTGATGAACCAAGGTATGAGCCTTCATACTCATACTTTGAGGAACCAAGATATGAGCCACCACCTTCATATGCTTACTATGAGGAACCATGGCGTGAACAACCCACCTCATATGAGTATTATGAAGAACAAAATTACGACCCTTATCCATCATATACTTACAATGAAGAACAATAGTGTGAACCATCTACTTCATATGGGTATTATGAGGAACAAAGGATCGAACAACCGGATTCGAGCTTTGAAAATTCCGATCCTTTTTCTATAACCGAAGTGACCGATAGGATATTAGAACACCTTAAAGTTATCTAGCGCTACATAAAAGAATCTCGCGCAAGGGAAGAGGAGTCCCGCGCAAGAGAAGAATTGAATAAAGAAGAGATAACTGAAAGTGTAAAAATGGAAGAACAAATAAGTGAAGAACCGACACATGAGTTAAACAACGAAAAAGGTGAGTCCGACAACGTTAAAATTCAAGAAGAGTCTAATTTTGAAGAAATTAATCTCTTGTCACCTTCTTTTGAAAATCATTGTTTAGTTCCAACTCATGCTAAGTTTTTAAAAGAGTTAAACACTAACACTAAAATTGACGAAATGGTAAGCATTAAGTTAAATAATGATCAAACTTCGCTAATAAAAGAAGATCCATTTGAAATTAACATTACACCGGTTCCATGTTTTTTTCAAAATTCCTTTATTAGTAATATCACAATCGATAAAGATCTTTGTGTTAATATAATGCCAAACTACATTTTCGAAAAATTAAGTATTAGTGATTTTTCTCCACTTCAAATACCCATTTTTATATCCAATCGGAAAGTAATAAAATCAATCGGTATAGTTGAGGATGTCTTGGTTCAAACAAATCAAATGGTAATCCCAACCGACTTTGTCATCCTTGATGACGCTCCTCTAGTGTTGGGACGACCTTTTGTAAAAACCCACGAAGCTTTGAAAAACCGGAAGCGCAACAATCTACCCATTCAATTAGGGGCATTTAAAAAAAGTGTCGATCTTGAGCGGTCAATGAAATATCCTTTCGGCAATAATGACCCCCTAATTGAAGATGAGCCAGAACCACCCGATAAGGAGGGTCTAGCCAAGGACCCTTATAAACGTGGCGCACCACGGAGGCATCCCGCGGAACTATCCTGTCACGTCCCCCGACCCACCCTGGATGGAATCGGGAGCCGCGAACAGCCAAGTGGTACCGGTGGTTATTTTGAAAAACATTGCAGCGGAAATTTCATCAGGACCGTGAGTTAGGAAAAATATCAGAGTTTAGAAACACCGGATTTTATTTATTAAATAGATGGGATAAAACCCAAGTTTTACAAAGGTAGCTTTAATAAGGGATAAACCCAATTACATAAAACATTATTTCTTAATTTGATTTAATTAATAAAATAAGCCACTTCTTGAAGCCCTTCAGTGCCGGATCCAACTCTTATTCCAATCTACTGTAATTACCCGAAACGCGTTTTAAAAAGGTTTTGTCAGCAGGAAATACTGGTGAATCATTCATTTTGCACAAAACGACACATTTGTTATAATTTACAGTATTAAGAGCGATTACAATGTTTCCTGATATCAACCAACTACCCACGGTATTTGTCACTCGACCATCCATTGGCTACCCCATTTGTCCAATGGTGTCTGTGACTATGGTCATATCACCCCTTGGCTAACCCGTTGTCCAATGGTGAAGATTATCAAGTAATGTATACAAAACCCCACATACCGGCTGTACGTTTGGTGATTACAAAGACTTAATCCCTGTAATTATAACATTGAAAATAAACATGCTTTTGAAAGTAAGTTGATAAAAAGAGAATGACTCACATTATAAGCATGCAGATTTATACGGGCAGAGTTTAGCCTACTGATTAGCCTTGATATTGCAGATTTATACAGGCAGAGCTTAGCCTATTGATTAGTCTTGTAACCTAGTTTAAATAACAATGCACACGAAACTAGGTAAGTAACTAATACAACATTTACGATAACTCACGAGATTAAAACCCTCACAACGAATGACAAAGTGCAATACTTAAACATCCATCGAATTAACGACGAATGACAAAGCATAACCCATGTTTGAGCAGCACTTAAACATTCATCGGATAGTTTTAATCGATCGGGCATTGAATCGTATCAGCGATCGAGTTAATACCCGGTATAGTAGCAGCGCCTCACTAATTTAAAAGTAATATTCAAACAGAATTATGAAAGATATGAAACTTTCGTCGACACCACAGGACTGCTCTGGAGCCAAGCTATTTATAGCTGAAATTAGGTTCTCTCGCGGCCCGCGTAAGCCTCCGGCCAAACCTTACGCGGCCCGCGTAGCTACCTAGTCTACGCGTAGGGTTGCTGAGTCATCGGTGGTTGTGACACGTGTCATGCCACGCGTCCCTTAAGCTTATCCGGTAATTGCCTTGCTGTCGCGGCCCGCGTAAGCCTCGGCTCATCCTTACACGGCCCGCCTGAAGATCAGAATTCTTGATTTCTTGATTTTCCATGCCCAGTAGGATTTCAGGGGTCCGGGTTTTTACTTATGGATCGATTTGGGACACTTTTGAATATAATTATATTACAAAGAAAAATGGGATAAAATAGTGAGAAAAGAGAATGGACCCACTTTGTAACTTTAGGGTTCTACTAGAAAATCTCCTGGTAGAATTTTGGGTATAATTTCTGAGCTATATAAAAATATATATTTGTAATTGTGTTAAGTATAATACCCCTAATTCAACCTTATCCCGATGTCCCGAGACCGAATCCCGACGAACTTAGTCGGGCAGAGCCCTGACATGCGCTATGGGCTCCAGATTAATCGGAAAGGGTAGCAGTGATCGGGAGTTAAAACACTTAAAACGAGCATGGATTTATTGCTGTTATTATTACTAAAGAAATATATATATATATATAATAGGGAAAGTGGCGATTGAGACAGTTCAGAAAGAAAAGAAGGAATGGCAATGGAAGTGTTGCAATGCCTTTCCTATTTATACTAGATGTTTGATAGTGTAGGCTAAGCTAAAGGTGACACATACATCCGCATATAATCAATGTAAGTTGTTACGTGTCTTACTATTTTCGATTTCACAAGTTTTGATGTATATTATTTTATTGTTCAAGTGTACACGTACATTTCATTTCCAAATGTTTAGTTGTTTTAAATTTTAATATTATTTTGTTATTATAATTAATTCAACAGCTTCACTTATTTGGCGTGTATAACTTCTAAAATATAACGTTTTTATAAAATAACGAATATGTCATTAGAACGAGAATATTTTTGTCTACATTTGGGTCTAAGTTTTATTTAAAACGGAGTAGATTCAATTACAATGTATTTTTTATAATTTAATTAGTATACGGTTCATTGGTCCGTCTAAATACTTCATATTACTAATCTTCAACGTACTCGTGATCTACCCGTCTAATAATATAAGTTTTTATATACTTTTATTTTATTTAGAAATGTCACCCATATACAGGCCAATATTATTTCAATCAACTATATAAAATAGTGTTTAAAACTATTTGGGTCGAATAATTATATTAAAAATAAACTAGTTACTAGTTACTAGTGGTTAATAAATTTAACCAAACCTATAATTTATATGATAAAAATGGGAATGTTACATATCCTTAGTTTAGTTTAGATTAATTCTTATGTTTTCTAGTCTAGTTTTAATTTTCAGGAATAAAACACACTCGGGATGGCAAAGGATAACAAGGGAAAGTTGCACCAGCACCCCATGCAGGAAAACAGGGCCATCCGACACATTTTTCTCCTTAATGTAGGTTCAACACGGGTCGTGCCCACCCAACACGGCCCCCGTGCTGAACAGTCTGCAGAAGTTCCCTAGTTCAGGTAAACTGGACATGGGCCGTGTTCACTCAACACGCCCCCGTGTCCAGGCTTCTGTTTCTTTTGATAATTACTTGTTACTGGCACCTGAACACGGGGCCGTGCCCGGAAAACACGGGGCCGTGTCCAGGTACCCAGTAACATAAATTTTTGCTTTTAACACCTTTTTACACATTTAATCAACCTAAAAACTTATTTTTGAGACACATTGAGAACAATGTGTAATTTAAGTGTGGGGGGATGCTAAAACCTTAAATCTTGCAAGTCCTAATAACAAGCCTTACACAAAACTCTATTGGAACCGCTAATCACCCCAATTTTTTTCAAAAATTTTCATTTTTTTTTTTTACTTGTCTAGGTTTAACTTGGGAAATTCAAGTTTTAAAAAAGGTTATATTTTTACAAATTTACAACCGATATCGTCATGATAAAAAGAACCAACATAAGAAAATTATGAAACAGCATGACAAGCTTAGTTAAAATTTGATTATATATACTTGATCACATAAAAACCCATTTCCACAAAAGTGAGTTTTGAGCCTTTATTGAGCATACAAATACATATCTTTAAACTAAATGCTCATCTTTCGTTTCTTGTGTTAATAGCCGCTTGGTTCTTACAACTCTAGAACTTGCCACGACGATACATTCCCAGTACTTACCAACTCAAACCCAAGTAAGTAAATGATGGAGGCATTAGGACTAACCCGTTTTATTTCTACACCATTATTTTTTCTTTTTTTTTACCACCTACCCAAAATCCCCCTAGTTAACCCCTTTGAGCCTAAACCTTTTCATTTCATAACCCAAACCAAACACCCTTTCACCCACCAAAAACCTTTTTTTATTTTTAAACCCTTTGTTTTAGTAACAATCCCGGTTTTTCGTATGATTTTTCAAAAAAAAATGATGAAGATGAAGCAAAAGAAATAAACAAACAAGTTCATCAAAAATAACTTTGTTTGAATAAAGGCTTCATCAAAATAAAAAGTTCAAAAAAAATAACAATAATAAAAAGTCTTACGGAAACCGACGCTTTTACGCCTTTCGCCCTTTTCTACTAACTACTAACCCAACCACCTACCTTTAACCCGAGCCTAACCCTTCACCCAAAAAGTCCTCTTGATATTTACAAAGGTATATAGTTAAAAAGGAGGAGGATTGATTGCTTGGCAAACCTATGGTAGGAGTAAGTTTCATGCCGCTCTCGAGTGATTCACGAAAAATACACCTTCGGCCGAGTGTTGAGTGATCCCCCGTGAGGTATGTGAACTCGTATATAAATAGAATTTTAAAGAGGCATTTTATGCCCTAATAAGTAATTTATCTTATGAAAAGTTTTAAATAAATCATGCCGAATAGGATTGTAAATAAATAAAAATAAAACTTAATAAAGAATCTTGGAAATCCCGACACTCTATAACAAGCCCAAAAACCTTCTCTTCTACCCATTCCATTTGGGAGTGTAAAGCCACAATTATAAAGAGTTTTGCTTGAGGACAAGCAAAGATTCAAGTGTGGGGGTATTTGATGTGTGCAAAATGCAACATATAAATTTCATCAATTGTGGCATAAAACTAACCCTTTTTTAGTACTAATGTTGGAAAAAGTGTGTTTTTGTCTTCCTTTTTGTATTTTCAGGATTAAATGAGCTCAAATTAACAAAAGAAGCAAAACGGCAGCTAAATCTAACATAAATACAAGTAAAGGAACAAACGTGGCATGCCCGACCCCACGACAGCATCTTCCCAAGCAAAACAAGAGAACAGAAGGCTGAACACGCCCCGTGTTCAGTGAACACGGGGCCGTGCCCAAGTGTCAGCATAAAAGACAAAGTTGTAGAAGCTTCCATCGCCCACCACGGGGCCGTGCTCAGTGGACACGGGGTCGTGGTCAACTATAAGATTCGCAGAATCCAGGCAAATCTTGATAGTACAGATATGCTTCTGCACACGGGATCGTGCCCAGCGGACACGGGGGCGTGGTCAACTAATACAGCCAAACTGCATTTAATGAAGAAAGAGAGAAGGATGGACAAGGGGCCGTGCCCAGCGGACACGGGGCCGTGCCCGAGCTCCTGTTCAGCCTATAAAAAGGAGTGCTTGGATCTCTTGCAACTCATCCCTTGGCACATCACCTCTCTCACACTTCACCCACCACTCACCACCACCATAACACCATCATCCACCACCATCATCCATTGTCCATCATAGAGTGTGTGAGTCGTCTCGGGATCCAAGATTGATCGTAAGAGTTCTTGACAATCAAGGCCACGTTTGCCTAAGTCTCTTACATCACTTGGTGAAGACAAGTGTCTAGTGTAATACTTTTTATTTTTAATCTTTTCGCACTTTTTAATTGGTTATGTATTAATGACTTTAATAACTAGTTTCTTATGTTGAAGGTGATTCTTCCTTATCGTTTGTCCGTGGTGTCTTGGCATTATTTTACTATCTATATAAAATAAAAGATTTTCACCATTCATATCTCAACGGTCTATATGGAGCTATGTTGGCTACCTGGTCGGGGGTTAAGGGAACGGTTTTGTAAGAGTCTTGCCATTGTTCAGTGTATAGATCCTGCAAAGGACCTGGGTCAAATTTAGTAGGACCTCCTTCAATACTTAACGGTATTGGATGGCGGGGGTCCAAACTCTTTGACCCCCTCATAAGTTAAACTACTATTAATACTATAAACCGACTACTTAGGACTGTATCCCTGCTGACTCAGACTACTTAGCCGAGGGTAACGTCACCTTCAAAAGAGAGGCCTACCATAATATGCATTAATAACTTAATTAATTATCTTTCAATAATCCGACCCATTAGGATTGTATCATTGCTGACTCAAACTACTGGGTTGAGGGTAACGTCACCTTCAAAAGAGGGGCCTACTACAATAACTAAGATAATATCTTAAATAAGTGCAAAAGTGCGGAAATAATCAAAGGTTACACTATACACGAGTCGGAGCCAAGTGATTCATCTTGTCTATCTGTTTTTATTTTTATTTTATTTTCAGCATTTTAGTTAGTTTAAAACCTTTTTCTAGTTTGAAACCTTTTTCTAACTTTTTGATTTGATTAGAAGTTGAGGATAAACCGGTACTAAAAGCTCTTGTGTCCTTGGACGACCTCGGTATCTTACCAACACTATACTACGCTCACGATGGGTGCACTTGCCCATATATGTGTTTAGTGTTAGTAAATATCGTGTTTTATAAATTTAAAACTTGGCTAACAAAAGTGTAAAGGGCTTAAAATATAGTTAAACTTATATATACACTTCACACGCATCAAGTTTTTGGCGCCGTTGCTGGGGACACAAGGATTTTAAGAAAGCTTAAAATCGACGGCCTAATCAGTTTTTCAAAACGCGCGCACCTTTTTCTGCATTTTAGTTTAGTTTTGCATTTACAGTAGGTTGAACACGGGGCCGTGCTCAACATTTTTCATAAAACACCCAGATACAGTAGCCTGAACACGGGGTCGTGCTCACTGAACACGCCCCCATGCTCAACGAAATCAGTAACTTTAATTAAAACATCCAGATACAGATTATGTACACGGGGCCGTGTCCAGCCTCTGTTTCCGTTTTTATTTTTTTGTTTTCTGATCTCGAGACTTGGTTGTGGTCTGCTGAGTGATTCTTATGGATCAATACTCAGGAGGTTACAACTACACCTACGAGGAGGATGATTATAGGAATAACTATTGCACTAATTGTGGTGACCCGCACCCGGTTCAATATTGTAACTCTTATCAACCATCCAATTCATACACCTACTATGAGGAGCCTAGGTATGAGCCATCAACTTCATACACATCCTATGAAGACCAAAGGTATGAACCTCCTCCCTCATACTCATATTTTGATGAACCAAGGTATGAGCCTTCATACTCATACTTTGAGGAACCAAGATATAAGCATGCAGATTTACGGGCAGAGTTTAGCCTACTGATTAGCCTTGATATTGCAGATTTATACAGGCAGAGCTTATCCTATTGATTAGTCTTGTAACCTAGTTTAAATAACAATGCACACGAAACTAGGTAAGTAACTAATACAGCATTTACGATAACTCACGAGATTAAAACACTCACAACGAATGACAAAGTGCAATACTTAAACATCCATCAAATTAACGACGAATGACAAAGCATAACCCAAGTTTGAGCAGCACTTAAACATTCATCGGATAGTTTTAATCGATCGGGCATTGAATCGTATCAGCGATCGAGTTAATACCCGGTATAGTAGCAGCGCCTCACTAATTTAAAAGTAATATTCGAATAGAATTATGAAAGATATGAAACTTTCGTCGACACCAGAGGACTGCTCAGGAGCCAAGCTATTTATAGCTGAAATTGGGTTCTCTCGCGGCCCGCGTAAGCCTCCGGCCAAACCTTACGCGGCCCGCGTAGCTACCTAGTCTACGCGTAGGGTTGCTGAGTCATCGGTGGTTGTGACACGTGTCATGCCACACGTCCCTTAAGCTTATCCGGTAATTGCCTTGCTGTCGCGGCCCGCATAAGCCTCGGCTCATCCTTACGCGGCCCGCCTGAAGATCAGAATTCTTGATTTCTTGATTTTCCATGCCCAGTAGGATTTCAGGGGTCCGGGTTTTTACTTATGGATCGATTTGGGAAACTTTTGAATATAATTATATTACAAAGAAAAATGGGATAAAATAGAGAGAAAAGAGAATGGACCCACTTTGTAACTTTAGGGTTCTACTAGAAAACCTCCTGGTAGAATTTTGGGTATAATTTCTGAGCTATATAAAAATATATATTTGTAATTGTGTTAAGTATAATACCCCTAATTAAACCTTATCCCGATGTCCCGAGACCGAATCCCAACGAACTTAGTCGGGCAGAGCCCTGACATGCGCTATGGGCTCCAGATTAATCGGAAAGGATAGCGGTGATCGGGAGTTAAAACACTTAAAACGAGCATGGATTTATTGCTATTATTATTACTAAAGAACAATATATATATATATAATAGGGAAAGTGGCGATTGAGATAGTTCAGAAAGAAAAGAAGGAATGGCAATGAAAGTGTTGCAATGCCTTTCCTATTTATACTAGATGTTTGATAGTGTAGGCTAAGCTAAAGGTGACACATACATCCGAATATAATCAATGTAAGTTGTTACGTGTCTTACTATTTTCAATTTCACAAGTTTTGATGTATATTATTTTATTGTTCAAGTGTACACGTACATTTCATTTCCAAATGTTTAGTTGTTTTAAATTTTAATATTATTTTATTATTATAATTAATTCAACAACTTCACTTATTTGGCATGTATAACTTCTAAAATATAACGTTTTATAAAATAACGAATATGTCATTAGAACGAGAATATTTTTTGTCTACATTTGGGTCTAAGTTTTATTTAAAACGGAGTAGATTCAATTACAATGTATTTTTTATAATTTAATTAGTATACGGTCATTGGTCCGTCTAAACACTTCATATTTCTAATCTTCAACTTACCCGTGATCTACCCGTCTAATAATATAAGTTTTTATATACTTTTATTTTATTTAGAAATGTCACCCATATACAGGCCAATATTATTTCAATCAACTATATAAAATAGTGTTTAAAACTATTTGGGTCGAATAATTATATTAAAAATAAACTAGTTACTAGTTACTAGTGGTTAATAAATTTAACCAAACCTATAATTTATATGATAAAAATGGGAATGTTACATATCCTTAGTTTAGTTTAGATTAATTCTTATGTTTTCTAGTCTAGTTTTAATTTTCAGGAATAAAACACACTCGGGATGGCAAAGGATAACAAGGGAAAGTTGCACCAGCACCCCATGCAGGAAAACAGGGCCATCCGACACATTTTTCTCGTTAATGCATGTTCAACACGGGCCGTGCCCACCCAACACGGCCCCGTGCTGAACAGTATGCCGAAGTTCCCTAGTTCAGGTAAACTGGACACGGGCCGGGTTCACTCAACACGCCCCCATGTCCAGGCTTCTGTTTCTTTTGATAATTACTTGTTATTGGCACCTGAACACGGGGCCATGCCCCGACAACACGGGGCCGTGTCCAGGCGCCCAGTAACATAAATTTTTGCTTTTAACACCTTTTTACACATTTAATCAACCTAGAAACTTATTTTTGGGACACATTGAGGACAATGTGTAATTTAAGTGTGGGGGGGGGGGGGGGGATGCTAAAACCTTGAATCTTGCAAGTCCTAATAACAAGCCTTACACAAAACTCTATTGGAACCGCTAATCACCCCAAATTTTTTCAAAAATTTTCATTTTTTTTACTTGTCTAGGTTTAACTTGGGAAATTCAAGTTCTAAAAAAGGTTATATTTTTACAAATTTACAACCGATAGCGTCGTGATAAAAAGAACCTACATAAGAAAATTATGAAACAGCATGACAAGCTTAGTTAAAATTTGATTATATATACTTGATCACATAAAAACCCATTTCCACAAAAGTGAGTTTTGAGCCTTTATTGAGCATACAAATACATATCTTTAAACTAAATGCTCATCTTTCGTTTCTTGTGTGAATAGCCGCTTGGTTCTTACAACTCTAGAACTTGCCACGACGATACATTCCCAGTCCTTACCAACTCAAACCCAAATAAGTAAATGATGGAGGCATTAGGACTAACCCGTTTTATTTCTACACCATTATTTTTTCTTTTTTTTTACCACCTACCCAAAATCCCCCTAGTTAAACCCTTTGTTTTAGTAACAATCCCGGTGTTTCGTATGACTTTTCAAAAAAAAAATGATGAAGATGAAGCAAAAGAAATAAACAAACAAGTTCATCAAAAATAACTTTGTTTGAATAAAGGCTTCATCAAAATAAAAAGTTCAAAAAAATAATAATAATAAAAAGTCTTACGGAAACCGACGCTTTTACGCCTTTCGCCCTTTTCTACTAACCACTAACCACTAACCACTAACCCAACCACCTACCATTAACCCGAGCCTAACCCTTCACCCAAAAAGTCCTCTTGATATTTACAAAGGTATATAGTTAAAAAGGAGGAGGATTGATTGCTTGGCAAGCCTATGGTAGGAGTAAGTTCCATGCCGCTCTCGAGTGATTCACTAAAAATACACCATCGGCCGAGTGTTGAGTGATCCCCCGTGAGGTATGTGAACTCGTATATAAATAGAATTTTAAAGAGGCATGTTATGCCCTAATAAGTATTTTATCTTATGAAAAGTTTTAAATAAATCATGACGAATAGGATTATAAATAAATAAAAATAAAACTTAATAAAGAATCTTGGAAATCCCGACACTCTATGACAAGCCCAAAAACCTTCTCTTCTACCCATTCCATTTGGGAGTGTAAAGCCACAATTATAAAGAGTTTTGCTTGAGGACAAGCAAAGATTCAAGTGTGGGGGTATTTGATGTGTGCAAAATGCAACATATAAATTTCATCAATTGTGGCATAAAACTAACCCTTTTTTAGTACTAATGTTGGAAAAAGTGTGTTTTTGTCTTCCTTTTGTATTTTCAGGATTAAATGAGCTCAAATTAACAAAAGAAGCAAAAAGGCAGCTAAATCTAACATAAATACAAGAAAAGGAACAAACGTGGCATGCCCGACCCCACGACAGCATCTTCCCAAGCAAAACAAGAGAACAGAAGGCTAAACACGCCCCGTGTTCAGTGAACACGGGGCCGTGCCCAAGTGTCAGCATAAAAGACAAAGTTGTAGAAGCTTCCATCGCCCACCACGGGGCCCTGCTCAGCGGACACGGGGTCGTGGTCAACTATAAGATTCGCAGAATCCAGGCAAATCTTGATAGTACAGATATGCTTCTGCACACGGGGTCGTGCCCAGCGGACACGGGGGCGTGGTCAACTAATACAGCCAAACTGCATTTAATGAAGAAAGAGAGAAGGATGGACACGGGGCCATGCCCAGCGGACACGGGGCCGTGCCTGAGCTCCTGTTCAGCCTATAAATAGGAGTGCTTGGATCTCTTGCAACTCATCCCTTGGCACACCACCTCTCTCACACTTCACCCACCACCCACCACCACCATAACACCATCATCCACCACCATCATCCATTGTCCATCATAGAGTGTGTGAGTCGTCTCGGGATTCAAGATTGATTGTAAGAGTTATTGACAATCAAGGCCATGTTTGCCTAAGTCTCTTACATCACTTGGTGAAGACAAGTGTCTAGTGTAATACTTTTTATTTTTAATATTTTCGCACTTTTTAATTGGTTATGTATTAATGACTTTAATAACTAGTTTCTTATGTTGAAGGTGATTCTTCCTTATCGTTTGTCCGTGGTGTCTTGGCATTATTTTACTGTCTATATAAAATAAAAGATTTTCACCATTCATATCTCCACGGTCTATATGGAGCTATGTTGGCTACCTGGTCTGGGGTTAAGGGAACGGTTTAGTAAGAGTCTTGCCATTGTTCAGTGTATAGATCCTGCAAAGGACCTGGGTCAAATTTAGTAGGATCTCCTTCAATACTTAACGGTATTGGATGGCGGGGGTCCAAACTCTTTGACCCCCTCATAAGTTAAACTACTATTAATACTATAACCCGGCTACTTAGGACTGTATCCTTGCTGACTCAGACTACTTAGCCGAGGGTAACGTCACCTTCAAAAGAGGGGCCTACCATAATATGCATTAATAACTTAATTAATTATCTTTCAATAATCCGACCCTTTAGGATTGTATCCTTGCTGACTCAAACTACTGGGTTGAGGGTAACGTCACCTTCAAAAGAGGGGCCTACTACAATAACTAAGATAATCTCTTAAATAAGTGCAAAAGTGCGGAAATAATCAAAGGTTACACTATACACGAGTCGGAGCCAAGTGATTCATCTTGTCTATCTGTTTTTATTTTATTTTCAGCATTTTAGTTAGTTTTTATTTTTCTAGTTTAATCCCTTTTTCTAACTTTTTGATTTGATTAGACGTTGAAGATAAACCGGTACTAAAAGCTCTTGTGTCCTTGGACGACCTCGGTATCTTACCAACACTATACTATGCTCACGATAGGTGCACTTGCCCATATGTGTGTTTAGTGTTAGTAAATATCGTGTTTTATAAATTTAAAACTTGGCTAACAAAAGTGTAAAAGGGTTTAAAATATACTTAAACTTATATATACACTTCACACGCATCAGTTATCGACTTAGGTGGTAGTTGGGATAACCACCTGCCATTTGTCGAGTTCTCCTATAACAATTGCTACCATACCAGCATTAAGGCTGCGCCCTTCGAGGCCTTATACGGTAGAAAGTGCAGAACGTCCGTTTGTTGGGCGGAAGTTGGAGATGTCCAACTGACAGGACCTGAAATAGTCCTGGAGATGACATATAAGATTGTGCAGATACGCGATTGTCTCAAAGCTTCCAGGGATAGGCAGAAAAGCTACGCGGACTTAAGGCGTAAACCTCTGAAGTTCGAGGTAGGTGACAAAGTTCTACTTAAAGTATCACCCTGGAAAGGGGGTAATACGATTTGGTAAGAAAGGCAAGTTAAGCCTGAGATACATAGGACCATTCAAGATCATCGAATGTGTCGGATCAGTTGCTTATAAGTTAAATTTGCCTGAAGAGCTCAGTGGTATTCATAACGTATTCCACATCTGCAATCTGAAGAAATGTCTAGCTGATGAATCGCTAGTCATACCACATACAGATGTGCACATCGATCAGAGCTTGAAGTTTGTTGAAAAACCTTTGTCGATTGAGGATCGACGGGTTAAGAAGCTTCGGAGGAAGCATGTACCTATTGTAAAGGTTAAATGGGATGCCCGTAGAGGTCTCGAGTACACGTGGGAGGTAGAGTCCACAATGAAAGAAAAGTACCCTCACTTGTTTCAGTAAATCTCGAGGGTGAGATTTCTTTTAAGGGGGTGAGGATGTAACACCTCGAAAATTCACGTCCTATAATGTGTTGACACGTGTAATAAGTTTTAAACGTGTAAAGAATACTCTAGAGGGACTAAAGTTGACAAACAAGGAAAGTATGTGTTTATAAGGATTCCAAATGTCAACAATGGATAATTATACTTTACAATAACCCTACATGATGTTTATACCCTTAAACGAATGATTCATGGATCATACAAAGCTAATTGTGGAAGAAAGTGAGAGATTACAAACTACAAGGGCTAAATATGTCAACATGTTTAAAGTATACCTCTGAGTGACCTTTTAGCAAACCCGAAGCTTTGTAACGATTAAATATGCTCACTAGAATGCATGAAAAAAATTTCACCAAGTTTCGTTATCGTATGAGAAAGTTGATAAAATTCGTGTACGAGGGGTTAAAAGTGTCATAGTTGAAATTTAAGACCTTTCGGTGATCGTATGAATAACCGGGGACTTAACAAAGTTGGTTTATGACTTGGGGTCCTTAAAAGTCAAGTTTGGGGGTTACAAGTGCAAGAAACCATGTTAAAAATCAAGTTTGGAAGTCCAGGGGCCAAAACTGTCAACTTGTGAAAGTTCTGTTGTGCTGGCATGGTCCTTACGGACCGTATGGCTGGGACCCTTACGGTCCGTAAGCTGCTCCCAGATGCAGAAAATTGACAGGTGCCTGTCCAGCCCGCTCAACCAACTCAAAATGCCATTTTTCAAAACCATGGGCATCCTAAACTGGTTTTTAGCTCTATGGGACACTTGTTTACATCAGGGAACAATCCTAGACATGCATGGCACCATCTTGAGCAATCAAGAACACTATATAAAGACCCACATTGATGCAAACTTTGATCATTTTTTCATACCTTCACTTCTGATCAATTCTGGAGCACAAGAGCCTTCCCTAAGCATCACTAATCGTGCATAGGACTTTGGTAAGCTTCTTTAACCTTCCTTAATCGTGTTTTACTTAGTTATTAGCTTAAAATTCAAACCATCATAATTAAGGTTTGACTTATCGATTAATCGCTAATGGTCTGATGTTTAGTCAAATTGAAAGTAGTTATAAGTTGGTATTTAAGTAGGCATTAAACCCTTAATAGGGCACCCTCTGATTTCCGCTCTAACTAGATCATTTGTCGGGTCAAAGTTTGTTATAAAAAGTCAACAGAATCTTAATTTTCAAATTAACATCTAATTAGCAATGTAGAAGGCATGCAACCTATTTTATCACTCATATAACTTGGTAATTAGTATAAGAACTGGTCTAAGCTAATTTGATCCGACAAATTTCTGTTTAGACTCGGTTCGGAACCGAAAGTCGCAAAACTTTGACTTTTGCTTTGACTTCAGTTCTGATCCGATTTAGATGGGTTTAGAAATGCCTTAGAGTTTCCTTAGGACCAAGTTACATGATGGTATATCCCTCTATGATTAACTCGTTGATTGTCCGATTCATTTACACGTTTCCGTTAAATGCCTAATGTTGACCAATATGCCCATTCGACCTTAAAACGAGAATTTTGGGAATGTGAAAGGACAATAATCTTTGTTACTTATTTATAATCATGTCCCTAAAATTTCACATCAGTTGGAGGTCTAGATTAGGAGTTATGCGCAATAGCGTAATTAGAAAGCTTTTTATTAATTAAACGGCGTAATTAGCATAAAGCCTATCTAAACCCAATTTTTGACACCAAACCTTTTACCCACTGAGCTAATATAATATTTTTGGGATTTTTGAAGATTTTTAATTATTTTTAAACTAATCATAACCTAAGGATATTACCTTAATTCGGTAATTACCGATTATACCCTTTTTGTGTATAAAATGAGTTTTACATAATATTTTGACACCAATTCAATTGCTACTGATTTTATATAATAAATGAAGTATTTTGAACTTTATAACCTGATCAGAGAACTCAGATTTCCTGTATAACCCGGAAATCGCTTAAAACGGCTTTTTAAGCGTATTAAACACATAGTATGGGTTTAAAACCATTTTGTCATATAAGACTTATCACCAACTGATATAACCTATTAAATTAAGTTGTTTTACTGATTATTTCAGACCTGTATCATAGAAGTATATTTAATCTCTTTTATAATCTTTAAAATGACCAAAATACCCCTACGGGGCTTAAATTGAGATTAAACTCATTTTGGGCATAATGGAAGGTATCCTACTGATATCATAACATATTTAAGGCATATTAACTTAGGAAACCTGTATATGACTCTTATGGTTACCCGTTACGCTTCTTGCGCATTCGGTTCGGTTTATGTAACTAGTTTACATAAATTAGCCGAAACGGGTCAAACCTTATCATTATTATCTCAAAATCCAGAATGTGTTTAGTTTACCCATATTATACAAGTCTTCAAACTTTTCGGGTCTAAATCACATTCTATTCCGGTCTTCGCTTAATCATGCGTTCGAACTGTATCTTCTTTTAAAACTAACCGGTCTAAGTTTAGGCTTAATTAAAGACCCGTTAGGATTCTAATAGGTTATTATAAACCTTCGTTCCAGAATAGGAGACCCGGTAAAAGCTACGTGCACTTGCTTGTTGTGATTATTACTTGCAAAGGTAAATACTTTTAACTTATTTTCCCTTATACGGGCTTGGGGTACGGTATATAAAATACCGCTTGGTCGGGCATTCGACTTTAATCGTTTGGTGGTTGAATATTATCGAGATGACCCGTTTAAAAATATTGTTTTGTTTGTTTACCCCCTTTAGGGGTCTAATGACCATGTCCCGGATATCCTTGGCATCATTTTACAAAATGGCCACGACCTAAGCACGGGGTGTAGGCGTACACCAGTCAGTGCCTAAATAAATAATATGTGGTGTGTCTATTAATCTTTAACCCGGCACGACCCGGGCTACTGAACGCGTAACGAACATGTAATTCTTTTACAAGTTTATATTTAAATAAATATCCCAAGTTATAAAAGTTTGTGCCACGTGCATTCAAATCAATTTTATTAAACCTTTTCAAATGAGTCAGTTAATTGTATTTACCAGTGTAAACTGACGTATTTTTCCCAAAAAGGTTAAGTGCAGGTACTACTCGAAATAGGCTGGCTTTCTCCTTAGCATCAATAAGAGTCTCGCAAGCTTGGATGCATTTCAGTCTGTTGAACTATATTTCTTTTTATCTGATCCGCCTGTGGATCTGTTTCGAATATTTGTGATACTTAATATTACAAATTTATTTGGTTAATATAAATCTATCTTTTGCTTCCGCTGTGCATTTAAATATTGTGTTGTTTGACTATGATGATATCAACTACGTCACGATACTCCCCCACCGGGCCCACCGGTAATACGTGGAAATATCGGGGTGTGACAAAAACAAGGAAAGGTAATGATACAATCTGGGTGATTGTAGATAGGCTAACCAAGTCAGCTCATTTCCTACCAATGAAGGAAACTTTCAGTATGGAACAATTAGCTAAATTATATGTAAATGAAATCGTTTCATTATATGGAATTCCTTTATCAATTGTTTCTGATATAGATAGCCATTTTACCTCTCATTTTTGGTCAAGTTCTCAAAAAGCAATGGGAACCAAGTTAAATCTAAGCACAACTTACCATCCTCAAATAGACGGACAAAGCGAAAGGACAATTCAGACAATGGAAGATATGCTCAGAGCTTGTGTAACTGATTTCGGAGGTAATTGGGACGATCACTTACCTTTAATAGAATTTTCTTATAATAACAGTTATCACACAAGTATCAACGCTGCACCATTCGAAGCACTTTATGGATGAAAGTGCCGAACCCCAATCTGTTGGGCAGAAATTGGGGAAAAGCAACTATCTGGACCTGAGATAGTGCAAGAAACAACCAACAAGATTATTCAAGTCAAGGAACACCTGAAAGCAGCACGTGATCGACAGAAGAGCTATGCTGATAACCGACGCAAACCATTGGAATTTCAAGTAAGAGATAAAGTATTGTTAAAAGTCTCTCCTTGGAAAGGAGTAGTAAGATTTATTAAACGAGGGAAGCTAAGTCCCAGGTATATTGGACCTTTTGAGATTATTAGAAGAATAGGACCTGTAGCCTATCAGCTACAACTGCCAGAGGAAATGGCAGAAATACATGATGTATTTCATGTATCTAATCTCAAGAAATGTCTAGCCGATGAATCACTGGTAGTACCTCTTAAGGGTATAGAGGTAAATGAACAACTCAAGTTTGTAGAAAGGCCTCTACAGATTGAAGACAGGAAAGTCAAGAATCTCAAGCACAAGAGATTAGTTCTGGTCAAAGTGAAGTAGGACTCCAAAAGAGGACCTGAGTACACATGGGAGCTTGAATCAGAAATGCAAAGGAAATATCCACACCTATTCCAGTAGACCTTGAGGACGAGCTCTAAAACAAGGTGGGGAGGATATAACAACCCTAAAGAAAACCGACACCCTCATAAATTTTCCGACACCCTAAAAGTATTTAAAATATCTCAATATGTCTTAAAATACCCCCCATACGTGAAAACGGGCCCCGAATACAAACTTGGGTTTCGTCCCAATATGTTTATTTATATAAAATGTGGTGTTTTACTCTGATAAAATATTTCCTAACTACGGTCCTGATGTAATTTCCGCTGCCAAATTAAAAAACACCGATACCACCAACACTGAGTTCGCGGCCGCCCGTTCCCGGGACAGATAGGGGGCGGGGTTTGCGACAATGCTGAATAGCAAAAAGAACATGAATAGTTGCATGTCAATTCACTGATTACTTGTCCAGCCCTCTCACAGCCGTAAAAGTGAGCACATGCACAAGAAGCTCCCTTTTACCCTCAGGTCCAAACAGTTCAACCCCAAAATGGGTAAGTCTCCCACTGCAAGCATGGTTCACTAGCCCAAGGATTCCTCTTTGGGCGATGCCTTCCCCTATAAAATGACACTTCATTTAGTGCCAAAGGACATTCCAATCAGCTCCGATTCCATTGGGATCTCTGGTCCTTCTTCTCGAGTACTTGTTTCATGCAAGTCTCCTTTCTTCACATTCAACACACACTTTTCCACTGCTCTTGCATCCAAAGCTGAACACACTTCAGTTGAGGATCTTGAACAAACAAAAAAATATAATTAGTGAACCTCTCTCCATGTCTTGCAAACATGGGGGGACCCCACGACCTGCGTTAGGCAAACCGGAACCCTCCAACCCTTTTTCCTAACCAGCCCAGCTACTACCATCGGTCTAGTATTTGTTGCATCAACAACCCCTAATCTCCTCAGTGATCTTTATTCCAACCAAAAATCAAGGCTATGGTTCATCTTATCCAAGGTTGGTTTATCTTCATCTAGATTCCAATACCAAGGCTCTGATTTGTCTTCATTAATCTCCACTGGATCCCACTCCCCTTCCTCAACTCTTATCTCACACCCGCTTCTGAATCATAAGTTGTTTCCAAAGGCTACAACTTTGATTTATGTGAACCGAGAATGACGATACGTGGGCAGGATTCGATGAACATCGTTACTATGTTCCAATAGTTGAAAAGTCGGTTCCAAACGCTCATGGGTTTTGATGAACATCATTGGTTCCAATCTTTGATAAATAGCTAGTTTTAATCATTAAAAGATAGGTTTATGGTCGCAGCTTACACCGTTTACGGATGCTGAAATATGGAACTAGAATCAATTAATGACCAGAGCTAGGTCTCATGGAATCATAGAATTTTGACACTAAATTTGGAGACTAGAGATTGATTTCAACTATTTGAAATGTGTTTTAGGTGTTGACATTTGATTTCAATATTTTGAGATTACATGGATTTACAAGTTTTGTCCTTTATCTTTATACCAAATTTCAGGCGGTGTCTTTTGTCTTTAAAATGTCACACCCCTTTCTAAGGCGGAAGCACAAGGTGTGATCCTGAAAGGTTCTCATTGCATACGAAAGGTAAACTTTCTACATGATTATAAAATAACTCCATATTGCCATTCATAGTTAATATTCATAACCAAAGTTAAGTTTAAAGTTACCATACAACATAAGATAATTGTTTGAAAAGTCTACAACATCATTTCAAAAACAAATATCAAGGTTTTGTTCATTATGTCTCCGCAAAGAGGCGAGAGATAACAAACAAATCCTACAAAAGTGGCCACGCATGCAAACTTGAAACACAAACATCATTCTTGAGCAAAGAGACCGCGCGTACATCCACTTAGTTCCCTGAAATACATGTAAGTTTTGGAAAATCGTCAACAAAAGTTGGTGTGAATTCATGCGGTTTTGTGTAAAACATATAAGTAGTTGTTGTAAGAATCATGGTATGACAATGTACTTGAAAAAGTATTCTGTAAATGTAAGGAAATCAAGATCGCTAATGGTTTGCAAGGCCATTAACATGTGTAACGACATAGGAAGCATCCAAACCATAGGCATTTTACTTGTCGGTTCACGACTAGAGACATAAAAGCACTCTTGGTAACAAAGTGGCCAAGAGTGTGGCTGCCTGAAACCCATTAGATCTAACCTTTTGTTCCGCAGTTTAAGTATCACATTGATTAATGGTGCTTAAGTGTCACCCTATTCGTGACATGATCTATAGTACCATTCCTTAGTTTTGTTTCTACATACCACAGTACATGTATTTTCCCCAAGTTTAGAAAACAAGAAAATGTTTAAAAGTGGGGACATGAACTCACAGTTTTGCATATCCTGCGTTGTAAACTTCACCGGCTTGTCTTCTAGGCGTCGTAACCTATATGTGTTCTATGTACGCTAATCACTAGACTTGTAACACACAAGTACAAGTCACCATCTTAAGTTAAGTATTTGTTTTGTGTAAGTTCATCACTTGTGAGGGTCGTGCCCTTGTTTGTCGGGTCTTGTCTGTTCGTCGCGTTATCGTAATTTGTATTTGATATTGTTCACTTGCGAATATATATTTTACTTCCAAAAATATATATTTGTTTATGTAGTATTCGACAAACGATAAGTGTTAAAATAATCTATATTTTTAACTTGTTCCAATTATGTTACTTATGTTATTTTTCAAAAATAATCATAAATAATTTGTAAATAGTATTCTAATATTATTTTTGTATAAGTATACCTAGGGAAGTATACTTGTTTTTTGTGTAAATACTTGTGTATTTTACATTATTTGTCAAAAATAAATTCTTTGACTTTTTAATACTTTCCGGATTTATATTTCTTAAAAAATAATATATTTTTTAAGACTTGTGTGCAATATATATATTTTGTTATGCTTGTAAAATATATATATTTATTTTTGTCATTTTCTGATTTTTGTATATTTTCCATTACTTGGTAGTAATTATATATATATATATATATATATATATATAGGGAGAGGATCATGAGAAAACTAGATATAAATGAGAAAACCAAAAAACTAATCAAAAAAGCACTAAAAAGGAGGGGGGGAGCCTTTTAATGAAGGAGGAGGGACTTTTAATGAAGGAGGGGTAAAATTGGAAAAAAAATATATAAATTTTTAAACATTTCCCATTTCTCCATACGATGTCATTTTAAAACAAAAATGGCACCATTAGATCACAAATTTTTGTATCTTTCATTCAAGTATATTCGAGCATATTTTTTATGACATAAAAAAAGATTTATGGTGTCGTCTTGTTTTCAACACTATTATTATAGTAGTGCACATGTGCAATATAACATGTACTACAATTGCATTACATGCTTAAAATTAGCTTTTTGAGTATAGTTTAGCTTTTAGGGTTAGTTTTTTTGGAGGTTTAGGATTAGGATTAGGTTTTTGGGTGTGGGGGGGAGGGGGGGTTTAGGTTTTTGGGGGGTGGGGGTGGGGGGGTTTAGGTTTTTTTCGGGTTTATTTTTAGGGTTTAGTTTTAGGTTTTCGGGAGGGTGGGGGGTGGGGGGTTTAGGTTTTTGGGGGGTGGGGGGAGGGGGTTAGGCTTTTGGTGGGAGGGTGAATTTAGGTTTTTGGGGGGTGGGGGGTGGGGGTGGGGGGGTTTAGGTTTTTGGGGGGTGGGGGTGGGGGGGTTTAGGTTTTTTTCGGGTTTAGTTTTAGGTTTTCGGGAGGGTGGGGGGTGGGGGGTTTTAGGTTTTTTGGGGGGTGGGGGGGTTAGGCTTTTGGTGGGAGGGTGAATTTAGGTTTTTGGGGGGTGGGGGTGGGGGGTTTAGGTTTTTGGGGGGTGTCGGTGGGGGGTGGGTTAAGCTTTATGTACAAAAAACTAACCAAAAAAGCCTAAAAAAAACCTAAAAACATACCAAAATTTTTTTTTTTTTTTTTTTACAATTTTTTTTAGAAAAATCGCTACTTTTTATGTATGGAAAAAAAATTTCAAAAAAAAAAAAAAAAATCTTTTTTTTTTTTTTTTTGAAATTTTTTTCCCATACATAAAAAGTAGCGATTTTTCAAAAAAAAATTGTAAAAAAAAAAAAAAATTTGGTATTTTTTAGATTTTTTTTAGCCTTTTTTGGTTAGTTTTTTGGTTTTCTCATTTAAACTAGTTTTCTCATGATCCATCCCCTATATATATATATATACATATTTGTCCAAATATATATTTATGTCAAAAAATTGTCCAAAATTTGTCCAAGTCCATATACTTTGAGGAATGTATTTATGTTAATATATATATTTTTGTTTATTGTCCAAATACCCCTTTCATGGGTGATTCTTGTACATATATATTCATAATTACTTCCTTGTATATTTGTGTGTGTATTTTGCTATTTATACTCCTTGAGAGTATTTAGTGTATTTTCAAGTTCCTAATACACTACTACATATAATACACATAATATACACTTAGCACAAAATTTGGTGATCACTAAATATATATATATTTTTCCTAAAATATACATACTTAATATTGATTTAACTTGAAGAAAACCTTATTTCTTGACTTATAATTTTGTTTAAAAATTAGGAAACTTGATAAATATTTTTAGGTGAATTTTTTGGGAATAAGTTTCATCAAAACTTATATTTTTCTAAGTATCAAAATTTTATAAAATTTTTGACATGGTTTCCCCTAAAAATGGAGGTTTCCTATGTTTTCAAAACATGTGTTTATTTTCTTTTCTTCATCAAAAATCATTTTACACAATTTTCACAAGTAACATACACTAAAATCATCATGAAAAACCTTATGATGAACTTGATTTTTTGTTCAAAAATGTGTAGTCTTTTAGATCTACACTTTACTTACATCATTCCTCCAAAATCAAGTGTTCTTGTTAAGTTTTAACAAACTTTATATGAAACTTTAACTTACTAAATAAATCATCCATGAGTTTTAGGGTTTCAAAACCATGAATAACATATTCTAAAACCATTTTTAAGTTTGTGTTTGAAGATCTTTATGTTCATCATCAAGTTTCATCATGGATCTTTCAAGATCCATGCTTAACATACTTGAATCTTTCAAAAGTAGGCTTCTTGATGAACTTTTTACAAACTTTTTATGAAGTTTAGTTTCACAAGTGGTTCATCCATAAACTTTATCACTTCAAGATTACAAGAATCATACTTTTAAAATCATTTTTCAAGTTTACGTAAAGACTTTTCAAGTTCATCTTCAAGTTTAACCATGGATCTTTCAAGATCCATGCTTAAACTTGTTAGATCTAAGCTTCTAACAAGCTTTAACATGATGGATCTAAACATAAACATAAGATTAACAACAACTTCATAACATACATCAAACAACACTAAAAACACTTGTTTTTCTTTAGATTATGTTAGATCATCATATCTTTATCTTTTAAAGTTTAGTTTCTTAGATGGTGTAAGTTGTACATAACACTAACATGAAGTAAAATAGAGTTTAGCATGCTTACTACTAGCTCTAGTGGCTAGGGAAGTGGCACAAACAAGATGAAGATGAAGATAGAAGAAAATGAGAGGTTAAAAGCTCCTTAGCAAGGTCCTTGAACTTCCTTTGCTTCAAGCCTTCTTAGATCACCTTCTTACACCTTGATATAACCTTGGATTGCTTGTGTGGATGTGTGGGTGGTTAAATGTAGCCGTGAGGTAGGAGGGAGGGAAGGAAGAAGATGGTGATTTTGAAATGAGGAAGTGATAAGGTTTCTTCTACTAATGGTCATTTATAAAAACTTTCCAACACTTAATTACCCAAGGGTCCTCTTGTCCCATATCTTGCACACATTGTAATATTTTAATAGGGAATGAGTGTGGGGCCACATGGAGCCGGTTGCAACAAGGGGGGGTAAGTGTAAGTTTTTGGAAGGTTAAGGTTATAAATGTAAATTAGGAGGTTATATGTAATATTAAGTGTGTTTATGTGTTTTATGATTTTTAAGGTGTTTTATCACCATAACTAGCTTTATATCATAAAAACAATGCTTCTAGTCTAGTTTTGATGTTTTTGGTAGTGTCCGGTTATTCGTTCGGTTATCGGTTCGTTAAGTACTAAATTGCGTAGTTTTACAAGGTATGAAGTACCTTTTGTGACAGTTTTCATTCCTGACACTTTACAAGTTATTCTGGACACTAAAACACAATTTTTGCATGTTATTTTATGGTTTAAATGTTGTTTTCTGCAGAAATCTGCATTTAAAGTGCGTTTCGGACACTTTTTAGTGCTTGTTTTTGCTTCCCGAAAGTGTATATGTTAATCCTTGTACCCATACTTGGGTTTCAATGTATTTTTGACTCTGGACCTACATCTAGGCCCTAAATCTATTGTCTAATTGTATTCTGCAGTCATGCTGATGCAGCTTGTCTTACCGGTGAGTTTATTAGTCTTTTCGACACAACGCTTAATGTGATGCACAATGTGATATTTGAAGTATAAAACATGCATGAATTCATATGTAAGGCAAGTAAGCACATAATGTTGACGTTTAAGCACATAATCGCAGGAAATAAATAATTCATAAAATAGTACGGAAATTATCGGTTTTGTGCCAGTTGTCACATAAAATTGATGGAATTTGTAGTTAATGTTTTCAAATCTTACACGTTATATCCTTTGGGCCTAACCCAGTTAATATTTTCTGTTAAATAAGGTCACGTGCATATCACATGAAGGTGTATCCGTTTTTCTCACTACCCTCTCCATTTTCCCCAAATTAGATACCCAAACCCAAGATTATTTGCCATCCCAAATTCCCCCCCTCTCTATCCATCCCACTTGCCACCACAACCCATAACCCGTCATCACAGCGGAGACGGAGTTAATCGAGTTATTTGAAGCGGCGAAGAAGGCGGCTGACGCTACCGCGATTGGTGGTGGCGGTGGAGTCGACTTGTCGCCGGAGGAAGATCGTTGTCTTGATTCGTTAAAAACGTTGAAGAAGTTTTCGACGAATCATCAGATTCGTGTTTCTACACATACATGTGATGTTATTGATAATCATGTGATTTTGTTTCTGTTCTTTTTGTTTGATTTTGAATGGGTTTTTTTAGATTATGAATTAGTGTATTAACAACATTAAAATAAAAATCTGAGAACTTGAGTTTTTATTTTGTTATTAGAAATTAAATGTTTTCCCTTAATTTTGTTCTAGATTTATATAAATGCAGTTGGGAATTTGTTCCAGATTAATATATAATGCAGTTTGGAATTTGTTCTAGATTTATATAAGAGTGAATTACAAGTTTTGTCCTTTATGTTTATACTAAATTTCAAGCGGTGTCATTCATCTTTGAAATTGATTAGTTTTGTGCTTAATGTTTCCAAATGATACACGTTATATCTTTTAGCCCTAATCTAGTTAATTTTTTTTGGTTAAATCAGATCACATGAGGGTACTTTGGTTTTTTTACTTATTTATATAAAAATGTTTTAATAAATAAAACAAAAATAAATTTAAAGAATTTATATATATATATATATATATAATATGTTTGGCCCCCTCTCTCTCTACATCTCTCTCCAGCCCTTCTCTCCACATCTCTCTACAACCACCAACAACCACTACTCTCAACAACACCACCACTATTCTCCACCAACCACCGCCACTGTTCTCCATCAACCGCTGCCCACCTGCCACCACTACCGGAACACCACTCCTCTCGATCAACTGCTTAGAAGCAACAATTTTCTTTATAATCAAACTTGAGCCCTAAGCTTCATCATTTCTCCTTTTCACCCCCCCCCCCCCCTTCTTGAGCACTATGGTTTTTAAACTGAACCAGGGTTTTCAGATCTAAACAGGTGCGGCGGTCGATGGTGGGGGTGTCTGCGATAGACAGCGGATTTTAGGTGTGGTGTAGGAGAGTAATTTGGTCTATCACTTGGGTCAAGGTAATCTGACCTATTTTTTGGGCGTGTGTAATAAACTTCGGTTTTGATGTTTATATGCTTGATTTGACTGAACAAACAAACCCAAATGGTATTTTTGATATCCCTATAAAAGTTGTAAATGTGTAGCATATACATAGAGGGTTGTGTCTGTGTTGTTTTTGTCACCTTCATTTTGTATTGTAAATGAGTTATAATGATTCGATTCAAGTCTTTCTAAGCATTAACATTGTTTTTCATGATCATTTTTGGATGACATTGTCCCTCCCATTAGTGTGTGTTGGGTGTGATATGTTTTTCTTTATATTTTAAGCCCTTTTTAACACATTAGTCAAGTTTTAAATTTATAAAACACGATATTCTACTAACACTAAACACACACATGGGCAAATGCACCCATCGTGAGCGTAGTATAGAGTTGGTAAGATACCAAGGTCGTCTAAGGACACATGAGCTTTTAGTACCGGTTTATCCTCAACGTCTAATCAAATCAAAATTTTAGAAAAGGTTTTAAACATGAAAAATAAAAACTAAAAATGCTGAAAATAAAAATAAAAATAAAACAGATAGACAAGATGAATCACTTGTATCTGACTCGCCTTTAATGTAACCTTTGATGATTTTCGCACTTTTGCACTTTTTAAGAAATTATCTTAGTTATAGTAGTAGGCCCCTCTTTTGAAGGTGACGTTACCCTCAACCCAGTGGTTTGAGTCAGCAAGGATACAATCCCAAAGGGTCGGAATATTGAAAGATAATTAATTAAGTTATTAATGCGTTGAGTGGTAGACCCCTCTTTTGAAGGCGATGTTAGCCTCGGCTAAGTGGTTTGAGTCAGCAGGGATACAATCCCAAGTAGTCAGGTTAATGTATTAATAGTAGTTTACATATGAGGGGATCAAGCCATTCGCACCCCCGCCATCCAATACTTGTGGGTATTGAAGGAGGTCCTAGTAAGCTTGACCCAGGTCCTTGCAGGATCTATACACTGAACAAAGCAAGAACCTTACTAAACCATTCCCTTAACCCCCGACCAGGTAGCCAACATATCTCTATAAAGACCGTAGATATATGAATTGTCACACCCCAACCGATGGCGGAATCATCGGGGCGCAGCACTAGGCGAATCAGATTGCTCAAGAGAATCCATAACAACTATGTTGCGATAATATTTAATACATTCGTTATCCCATACTAACAAATAATACAATCACATAAGTTATCACAGATTTCTTGTCCTCTCGAACAATACAAATCCGACAACCTAGATTTCAGTTGAGTTTCTAGACTTCCTAGCTTGATTTGAAATAGTCTGCGATCTAACCTGCAACATACGTTAAAATATTTGTCAATACAAAAGTATTGGCGAGTATACAGGTTTGATATGTATAGCGTAATAGATTAAAACGTGTAGCGAATTTCCAAATGCATAAACGTAACACACGACATATATACTCACAAAGCTGCTACTACCAACTAAGTCCTCGATGCTCGAATATGCGATGGCAAACTAGACCCCGTTGGGCGCAATAGTACTATACTAGTCATGGTGGGACGTCGCGAGTATAAGCCCTAGCACATACGCAACTAGCATCACGTATATCTATGCATAACAGTTATTCGCAATTGATAGTTCGGTTGATGGAATAATTCGTTTGATAAGCTCGGTTTGTTAGAAACGTATGTTACACCCAAAATACGATTAAAAAGGGTTCAAGTATACTCACAGTGCGTATTTAGCGAGAACACAACTTGATTGGGTCGGTTGCGAGTACGTCTGCGTTAATCATTGAGGGATATAGTAAACGACGCATGTTAAGCGAGAATAGCATCGAAAAGTTAGTTGTCCGTTCGGATGACTGGTTGGCTTGGATCAGATGGCTGTCATCCGGTCGGATGACAGGTTATCCGATCGGATGACCTGACCTTGGATCGGATGACTTGCACTTCGTATCGGATGACAGTCATCCGGTCGGATGGCATGCTATCCGATCGGATGGCATGCTATCCGATCGGATGGCATGTGGTCCGTTCGGATGGCATGTTATCTGGTCGGATAACACGTCTGTTTTAGCGTTCCGATTGACGTTTTTCGAGTGTTTTCGATAGAGGTGCACAAACCGGTTAATTTTAATAATCGGTTCAGTTAACTGGTTATACCGGTTAATTTGACTTTTTGAATTTAACCGGTTATGACTTTAACCGGTTATTTTTTTAACTGGTCCGGTTAATTACTTTAACCGGTTCGGTTAATTAACCGGTTATTTTCGGTTATTAACCGGTTTTTTTACCTTTTTTTTGAATTTTCCGGTTATTTTTTCGGTTAACCGGTCTATCGGTTAAAAAACCGGTTTAAAAAATCCGGTTAATAACCGGTTACTATACTAAATACTTATAACCGGTTACTAACCTACGGTTAAATAACCTATTGAACCGGTTATTCCTAAATCAGTTATTAATCGGTTACGGTTTCGGTTAATAACCGGTTACGGTTAATTAATCGGTTATTTTGTGCACCTCTAGTTTTCGGAAGAAATACGTGCGGTTTTACTGGGACAGTGTAATTTCGTACTAATACTTGAAATTCCATCAGTTCCGACCCGTTCTAACGGCCGGGAATCACCCCGTTCCACCAGATCTGGCCGTTCTTGACGGTTTCTCATGTTTAACTCGAAATCACACAGTTCCTTGGTTAAATACATAGATTTAGGTGAGATTTGTTATCAAAACATGTGGAAATCACTCAGATCTGAGTCGTTTATGGTGGGATGAGGTCACAACTCGAAGTTCATATGAACCCTTGGTGACATCACCTTAAAACACCTCAAATCAGTAGATTTCACGGTTAGAAATTGAGTTTTGAAAGATTGAATGATGTAGAATTGAGTGTAGATCATAGAAGTACAAGTTTTAGATAGAAATCTTACCGAAATCGCGAGAAATCGAGAGGAAAGGGTCCTGAGGCGTGCTTGGTCGAGTGGGAGCTGTCACATCACTTGAACAGTGATGTGACAAGCTATTTATAGGCGAAATGAGAGCTGAAAAGGGTTTTGGGTCGGATGGCCCATCCTTTCGGATGGCTATCCGTTCGGATGGCTATCCGTTCAGATGGCCCATCCGTTCGGATGAGGCTGTCCATCCGGATGGCCATCCCGGCGAGGGGATTTTCTTCGTTTTTGATCGTTTCGATAGTTTTCGAAGTACGCGCTTTTTATATTATTGTTATATTATTATTATATATGTATATATATCACTAGGGGTCGTATTTACGTATCCATAATTCAAAGTTTCGATAACTAACGATCGGTTTTCGATTCGAGTGTGCGATTATTAGCGACGTTTCACGGTCATCAAGGAGGGTAGTATAGGTCCTTTCTTGATGTTATCGCGAACATTATTGCGTGTTGTGCCACAAAGACTGATGGGGTACCATTCACTCGTATTGTCATCATCGTCCCGACGACTGGAGCTATAGCACTCACCCGAGAGTCTTTGTTAGCGTTAATTGTCTGCGTTTCGACACGTCACGGCCACCGAGGAGGGTAGAATAGGTCCTCACTCAGTGTCATCGTGAGTGTTAGTGTTTGTGATGTGATGTAGTGATAATGTATTGCGAAAATATGCGATTACCCTTCGAATAGCGATGTATGCGATATAGTTACATTATGATCTGAATCTCAGGTGCTAGGCGTAACGAGTATAATGAGTAGTAACAACGCACAAAAGTGCGGGTTGTTACAGTCTCCCCTACTTTAGGAAATTTCATCCCGAAATTAATCCAATAGGTAGACTTCTGAGGGTTGACCCCACGTAAGTAGCGAGTGATTCGATCGCGAGTTGGCAAGCGAGAGTGCTTTGAATAAAAGAGATCGACTGCGATGGCGAGAAGACGACGTAAAAGACAAAAGTAATATCCCACGAGTTGGTGTTCCAAGTACCTCGTGTCGTGAAGAATTCGTTAGTTCAATACGATTGTAACTTAGAGAACTTGAAAGGTTTCTCATGACGTAGGGTCATGGAGTTAAGCTGATTCGATGTTACCTCCACATCGTGAGGAATTTCACTGGTCCATGGTTTTTAATAAAAAGTTTTATAAAAATCAGTTTTAACCATTTGAAAAAGACAATTTAGCATCGGGCCCCCACTTGGCACCTTCCCACGGAAGTTCGTTAATATGATTAAAACATTTATATATAGGAAGTACCAGCGGCGTATCCACCATGTTTCTCCCATATTACTTCCGTTTCGTGAGGCGGTGTCATGTGCGCCGATACGACACAGATAGAATCGCGCTTACTTGGCCCAATCGATAGAAAGTTAGACCGAGTATAAGATAGAATCGAGTAGGTTAAACCAGCAAGTTGAGTTGCGAATGTAGCTACAACAGCGTGCGCGAGTAGCCTGATGACACGAAACACTTGTGTGTCGTGTCTGGATAGGCGTCGAGCGGTAGACGATAAGCAGTTAGCGCGATGTCGATTAGATTCCATGTTGAACCCGCATGGCACGTTTCCACGGGAGTTTACTAACATGGTGAAACACCACATTTAACTAGGTTAGTTTTGCCTCGTGAAGCGATGTCACGCGTACTAATACCACACAGACTGTAATGAACACCAAACGAGCGAATAAGCGATAGACTATACACGATAAGCGATAAGCGATTAGGCGATTAAACGAATAATACGAACATAACACTAGTAACGATGGCGACGATAATCGAATTACGATAAGCGGCAGTTGTTGTGTTGTAAGCGATGGAGGTATGCGTGATTTATGCGGTTCGATTTGATCGATTAACACCACAGAGTTTAACTAATGTCAGTCCCCACATGGCCTTTTTCCACGAAAGTCCGCTGATATGACTAAAACACCTTGCTTTAACCATATGAGCTTCGTCTCGTGAAGCGAGGTCATGTGTGCTAGCTTAACGCAAATGTCACAGATAACGGTAGGCGATAGCGATAGATTGATACACGGCAAGCGATATAGATCCACATAATAAGCGGTAGAGGTTCACATAATAAGCGATAGAGATTTGCGAGATACACCCGATAAGCGATTTCGATCGGACGAGTTTTGTTTCGAATAGGCTTAATGTTACGTTGCGTCGCATCACGGTTATCGAGGAGGGTAGAATAGGTCCTCACTCAACAAAATCGTGAGCGTTTATGTACTTGATGAGATTCGTTGCAACAGACTTACGACCAGTCTTGCGTCGATGCAATTGCCCTGCGAGGTAGACTCCCCAGAGTCCATCGATGAGGTGATTGCATTGCGTTTGCAGACTTACGACAAGTCTTGCGATGGTACGATTTGTTACGCCTTGCGATTGAGTGTAGTGTGTTGAAAATAATCACAATAGTATAATAGGTCTAATAACGTTCAACTCCACGTGGCACTTTCTTCACGGAACTTCGGTAGTATGATAAAGCACACCTTGCTTGACCCCTACTACTTAGATCCCGTGGTTTGGTGTCATACTTCGTCGTAACGCTTGTGGCACCTTAGAATTCGCTACGATCTCCGTGCACTGACCCAAATAATCCCGTGTGCACCCGCGATTAGTCGTTCCTTGCACGTTTATCGTACCTCGTTCTAAGAGTGCAGTGAGGGTAAAACACATTATTTCGTGATATAGTATATAGTACGTGTGTGACTCTAGTCTAAGTGCGACGACTAGAGTGTAAAAGAGAATATGAAAACGAGAGTTAATGTTACGCATAGCGGCAACATCGAGTAATAGAGTAGGTTCAAAACTGAGAAATAAACGTCGAAAATCGTATCATTACAACTTTTATCCTACGCTTGCTAGGTGATCGATGTTGAAGACTTTTGCTGGAGTTGTTGTTGTACTCAAGTTCGCGGTTCGATGCGGCAGTTGCGGGTGAAGTGACCGTAACGGTTGCAGTTATTGCAATAGCGACAGTCAGCCCCAACTGGATGATGATAGGTACACGAGTAACACTGAGGATGAGCTCCAGTGTAGGCTCGTTTTGGAAACATCAGAACTGTTTGAAGAGGTTTCGGTTGCAGCAGTTCGATTGTTGAGGAGTTCGGGCTTGAAGTCTTTCGTTTGCGGCTGGGTTTGTCGGTGTCTTGCGGAGAGGGGTCGTCGTTGGAGGATTCGTTTGAGGACTCACTTGCAGAATCCTTGACCGAGTTGTCGGAAGATCCGTCGGCAGATTTGTCAGAAGAATCGTCAGCAGATTCGTCCGAAGAATCGTCAGCAGATTCATCCGAAGAATCGTCAGCGGATTCGTCAGGAGAATCGTCAACATATTCATCCGAAGAATCGTCAGTAGATTCGTCAGGGGAATTGTCAACAGGATCGCCTGAAGGATTAATGTCGATTTCTTGATAAGCTTGCTTGACAGGATTCTTTGAGAAAAACCCTTCCATGAGTCGTTTGTTGTTGATTTCTGCGGCTAAGCGGTAGGTTTCTTCGATGGTAGCAGGTCTTGCAGCTTAGACAAAATCACCCACACACTCAGGAAAGCCACGAATGTACTTCGTGATGGTTTTCTCTGGAGTGTTGACTTGACTTGGGCAGATTATCCTAAGCTGTTTGAACCTTGCGGTGTAGCCAGCGTTGTCACTTTCGACTTGCTTGATTTTCCAGAATTCGTCTTCCAGCATCTGAATTTCGCGAGGAGGACAGTACTCTTCCTTCATGAGCTCTTTCAGCTCATTCCAAGAGAGAGCGTAAGCTGCAGAGATTCCACGTTTGTTACGTTCGGCGGTCCACCAGTCGAGTGCTCGTGATTGAAATACTCCGGTAGCGCAAGTAGTACGGAAGCTATCGGGACACCCACTTTGACGAAGGGTAACTTCGATAGAATCGAACCACTGGAGTAGCTGAGTCACACCTCCTTCACCCGTGAATTCCATCGGGTCACAGGCTTTGAAGTGCTTGTAAAGAAAAGCAGATTGCGGCGCTTCCGTCTTGGAGTCTTCCAAGGCTCGAGAGTTGCTGAGAGAGTGCACTCGAGCGGCAATTTGAGGAATGAGCTTAACCACTTCCTTAGTCACAAGTGATGCAATCCTCTTATCGGCACTTCGTTTGGCTCTTCTCTTAGCTACTCGTCTCGAGGTAGAGTTGTTGGAAGGCATCTAGACAGGAAGAGACTTGGAATGAGATTTGATCATAATGATTTTTGAGTTTTACAACGCGATTGAGCGCGTTCAAAGCTTGATGCGATGGTATAATAGTAATGCGAATCACATAGGAGCCATATAGGAGACACGAAGTTCCTAAGTTCTAACATAATGACTTGTTGTTTATACATATATATATGTATTTATATATTTGTAATTTGTAATCATACATATACAGGTCGATTTGGAATATGCGAGGACGCGTCGAGGTGAGAAAACGATAGCGAAGGCGATAGATTATGCATTAGTTTTGTTGCGAACATTCGGGTTTCGTTTTAGATTGCGATGGCTGTGCGAGTTGTGCGTT
This sequence comes from Helianthus tuberosus, assembly GCA_030545235.1. Lineage (NCBI taxonomy): Eukaryota > Viridiplantae > Streptophyta > Magnoliopsida > Asterales > Asteraceae > Helianthus > Helianthus tuberosus. The sequence continues at coordinate 25,194,359 of CM060446.1, read as the reverse complement.
TAAAAAGTAGGGAGTGAAAATCGTTAAATCGAGAAATCGATAAAGCGTAAGGTTTCAAAACGTAAATAAATTCCAACCATTTGTAGAATCGGCGATTCGTATGTTAGAGTGCCTTGGGTGTTTAGGCGTCGACTACCCAAGGTAACCCAACTATGTTTAACAAGTTCGTGCACGCGGGTTGACCTAGAAGACTCCATGCTTCCACTGGGATGCAGCTCATGGCATTCGTCTTCCTAGTCATCACGTGGCTCGAGTTATCGTGATAGTTGAGTCCTTGGTGAGAGCTTTTGAAAACTAATTTAGAGAGTGGAACGGCTTATTAAGGTACGGGTTTCACCCCTGACTTAACAGTTTCGTTCCTAATTGTGGTTATGCTCTTCGAATAAATTCGTGAATTCCACTAGATTTCAAAATGGAGACTTTCGTCGAGATGTGGATGTCACTCCTAACTCAATGAAAGGTTCTCGTGCTAGAAAAATGCGCTGAGTGAGCGATTTCATCGAGAGTTCTTGGTTTTCACACCTGATCTCGACTGGATCACTCGGTTTCGTTATGCGAGTATCTTTGAAAACACGTGTATTGTGTCAGCCTTAGGAAAGGCTAAGTAGTATTCCGGCCTTAGGAAAGGCTCCTTCGTGTGAAGCTGTAGTACGCGGTGTTCATGCAAAGTTGTATCTTTTAGCAATTTCGATCGAGAGTATCAAGTAGGCCCGATACAAACCCTACTGGGTTCGTACGAGTCGGCCTGTTGGTACTTAGACTATAGACTAGGTCAATTTCTAAGACGTCAACCCGGACTAGGTCGAGTCTGGCCTAATTCACTATAGTTATGGCTCTAATACCAATCTGTCACACCCCAACCGATGGCGGAATCATCGGGGCGCGGCACTAGGCGAATCAGATTGCTCAAGAGAATCCATAACAACTATGTTGCGATAATATTTAATACATTCGTTATCCCATACTAACAAATAATACAATCACATAAGTTATCACAGATTTCTTGTCCTCTCGAACAATACAAATCCGACAACCCAGATTTCAGTTGAGTTTCTAGACTTCCTAGCTTAATTTGAAATAGTCTGCGATCTAACCTGCAACATACGTTAAAATATTTGTCAATACAAAAAGTATTGGCGAGTATACAGGTTTGATATGTATAGCGTAATAGATTAAAATGTGTAGCGAATTTCCAAATGCATAAACGTAACACACGACATATATACTCACAAAGCTGATACTACCAACTAAGTCCTCGATGCTCGAATATGCGATGGCAAACTAGACCCCGTCAGGCGCAATAGTACTATACTAGTCATGGTAGGACGTCGCGAGTATAAGCCCTAGCACATATGCAACTAGCATCACGTATATCTATGCATAACAGTTATTCGCAATTGATAGTTCGGTTGATGGAATAATTCGTTTGATAAGCTCGGTTTGTTAGAAACGTATGTTACACCCAAAATACGATTAAAAAGGGTTCAAGTATACTTACAGTGCGTATTTAGCGAGAACACAACTTGATTGGGTCGGTTACGAGTACATCTGCGTTAATCATTGAGGGATATAGTAAACGACGCACGGTTAAGCGAGAATAACATCGAAAAGTTAGTTGTCCAGTCGGATGGTGTTCATCCGTTCAGATGGGCCCATCCATTCGGATGACTGTTGGCTTGGATCGGATGGCTGTCATCCGGTCGGATGACTGGTTATCCGATCGGATGACCTGACCTTGGATCGGATGACTTGCACTTCGGATCGGATGACAGTCATCCGGTCGGATGACATGCTATCCGATCGGATGGCATGCTATCCGATCGGATGGCATGCTATCCGATCGGATGACATACGATCCGATCGGATGACATGCTATCCGATCGGATGGCATGTGGTCCGTTCGGATGGCATGTTATCTGGTCGGATAACACGTCTGTTTTAGCGTTCCGATTGACGTTTTTCGAGTGTTTTCAGAAGAAATACGTGCGGTTTTACTGGGACAGTGTAATTTCGTACTAATACTTGAAATTCCATCAGTTCCGACCCGTTCTAACGGCCGGGAATCACCCCGTTCCACCAGATCTGGCCGTTCTTGACGGTTTCTCATGTTTAACTCGAAATCGCACAGTTCCTTGGTTAAATACATAGATTTAGGTGAGATTTGTTATCAAAACATGTGGAAATCACTCAGATCTGAGTCGTTTATGGTGGGATGAGGTCACAACTCGAAGTTCATATGAACCCTTGGTGACATCACCTTAAAACACCTCAAATCAGTAGATTTCACGGTTAGAAATTGAGTTTTGAAAGATAGAATGATGTAGAATTGAGTGTAGATCATAGAAGTACAAGTTTTAGATTGAAATCTTACCGGAATCGCGAGAAATCGAGAGGAAAGGGTCCTGAGGCGTGCTTGGTCGAGTGGGAGCTGTCACATCACTTGAACAGTGATGTGACAAGCTATTTATAGGCGAAATGAGAGCTGAAAAGGGTTTTGGGTCGGATGGCCCATCTGTTCGGATGGCTATCCGTTCGGATGGCCCATCCGTTCGGATGAGGCTGTCCATCCGGATGGCCATCCCGGCAAGGGGATTTTCTTCGTTTTTGATCGTTTCGATAGTTTTCGAAGTACGCGCTTTTTATATCATTATTATTATATTATTATTATTATTATTATATATGTATATATATCACTAGGGGTCGTATTTACGTATCCATAATTCAAAGTTTCGATAACTAACGATCGGTTTTCGATTCGAGTGTGCGATTATTAGCGACGTTTCACGGTCATCAAGGAGGGTAGTATAGGTCCTTTCTTGATGTTATCGCGAACGTTATTGCGTGTTGTGCCACAAAGACTGACGGGGTACCATTCACTCGTATTGTCATCATCGTCCCGACGACTGGAGCTATAGCACTCACCCAAGAGTCTTTGTTAGCGTTAATTGTCTGCGTTTTGACACGTCACGGCTACCGAGGAGGGTAGAATAGGTCCTCACTCAGTGTCATCGTGAGTGTTAGTGTTTGTGATGTGATGTAGTGATAATGTATTGCGAAAATATGCGATTACCCTTCGAATAGCGATGTATGCGATATAGTTACATTATGATCCGAATCTCAGGTGCTAGGCGTAACGAGTATAACGAGTAGTAACAACGCACAAAAGTGCGGGTTGTTACATGAATGGTGAAAATCTTTTACTTTATATAGACAGTAAAGTAATGCCAAGACACCACGGACAAATGATAAAGAAGTTTCACCTTCAACATAAGAAACTAGTTATTAAAGTCATTAATACAAAACCAAATAAAAAGTGCGAAAAGATTAAAAATCAAAAGTATTACATTAAATGCTTGTCTTCACCAAGTGATGTAAGAGACTTAGCCAAACGTGGCCTTTGATTGACAAGAACTCTTACGATCAATCATGGATCCCGAGACTACTACACACACTCTAAGGTGGATGATGGATGATGGTGGTGGATGTGGGTGTTCTAGTGGTGGTGGTGGAGTGGTGGCAAAGTGGGAGAGAGGTGTTTGCCAAGGGATGCCTTTGAAGTGAACCAAGCACCCCTATTTATAGCCTGAACAGAAGCCCGGACACAGCCCCGTGTCAGCTGGACACGGCCCCGTGGCCATCCACTTTCTCTTTCTTCATTAATTACAATTGTTTACATTAGGCTCCACACGCCCCCGTGTTGGCTGGGCACGGCCCCGTGTGCAGAAGCGTATCTGTACTATCAAGATTTGCAAGATTCTGCGAATCTTATCGTTGACCACGCCCCGTGTTGAGCTGGGCACGCCCCCGTGCTGGTAATAGAAGCTTCTACAACTTTGTCATTTTCTGCAGACACCTGACCACGCCCCCGTGTCCGCTGGGCACGGGACCGTGGTCAGCCCTCTGTTTCTTGTTTTTTGCTTAGGAAGATGTTGTAGAGGGGTCGAGCATGCCACGTTTATTCCTTTTCTTTTATTTATGTTAGTTTTTGCTGCATATTTGTTCCTTTTGTTCATTTAAGCTCATTTGGTCCTGAAAATACAAAAGGAAGACAAAAGCACACTTTTTCCAACATTAGTACTAAAAATGGGTTAGTTTTATGCCTCATTTGATGTAATTTATATGTTGCATTTTGCACATATCACCCATTTTTACATGCTAGTCTCCTCACTAGCGGATTTTAGGTGTGGTGTAAGAGTCAATCACTAGAAAGTTTAGGATTTTAGGTGGAGTGTAAGAGTCAATCGCCAAAAAGATGTGTAGAGACTAAAGAGATTGTGGTGCTTGGAGGTCATCAGATCTGAGTAGGGGTGCAAACTAGCCGAGCTACTCTCGAGCTACTCGAGCTCGGCTCGAAAAAAAGCTCAAACAAGCCTAGCTTAAACGAGCTCGAGCCTAAAAATAAGCTCATTTAGTAAACGAGTCCGAGCCCGAGCTTTGCTTATCGAGCTCGAGCCGACTCGCGAGCCTAAACGAGCTTTCTGTTTATATATTTTTATTAATATATTAAACATGCATTTATATAATAATAATTACCCTTTATATAAATATAAAAAATAACTAAATTATATGTATATTAATAATTATAATTAATATAAATTAATTTATAAATGCTAAACGACTCGAGCCCGAGCATAGCTCAAGCTTGAAAAATTACCTTCGAGCAGAGCTCGAGGTCGAGCTTTCATATGTTAAACGAGCTCGAACCTGGTCGAGCTCGGCTCGGCTCGGCTCGTTTGCACCCCTAGATCTAAGCAACCAGGAGGTGGTGGAACTGGTGCATATATAGAGAGAAAGAGGGTTTTTAGAGAGAGAGATAGAGTTAATATATAATATTTTTTTTAAGATATATTTTTTTTTTAAATAATAGGGTAAAAAGACAATTATACCCTCATGTGCCTTGCACATTAACTGATTTAACATTAAAATTTAAATAGGTTATGGCTAAAGGACGTAACGTGCAAGATTTTGTAACATAAAGTACAATACCCATCAATTTTAAAGGCAGAGGACACCTCCTGCAATTTGATACAAACATAAAGGACAAAACTTGTAATTTACTCTTTATATAATGTTGTTTGGGTAATTATGCAAAGAGTTAACTTTCATTTTGCTCCCTATGGTTTGGTCATTTTAACGATTTTGCTCCAATAGTTTAAAAATTCCCTGATCTTTCGAGTTTGTCGCCAGTTTGCTCCCTGGCTCTAACTTAGTTAAAACGTTCAATTAAAAGTAGGGGTATTTAGGTAGTTTACTCCCTGGCTCTAACTCAATTAAAACGTTTAGTTAGAAGTCGCGGTAGTCATGGTCGGCAGGTGGTAGTTGCAGGTGGTGATGGATGGTTGTGGATGGTGGTGGCTGGTAGAAAGAGTGGTTGGAAAGATGGAGGATCAGAAAAGAATTACTTATATACATATAAACAAACAAGTTATAGGTTTATTTAGGTGAAATGACTTACATGCCCTTGCTTTTATCTATAAAATTACCAAAATACCCTTCTAGTTAATGGATTTTTTGGATGGGGTTAGAGGCGGGGAGCAAAATGACGATAAGTTGAAAAATCAGGGAGGGAAATGACTATTTTTAAACTATTGGGGCAAAACCGTTAAAATGACCAAATCACAGGGAGCAAAATGAAAGTTAACTCTTATGCAAATGTGATTTCTATAGAAAGGAAAACGTCTTTTGCAATTAACAAAACATCCAAGAAAAAAGATTCAAACGATAAAGTTAGAGTAAATTACTGCTTTTGCCCCTGTGGTTTAGCCAGTTTAACTATTTCAGCCAAAAAATGAATCTTTTAACATATCAGACCCCACGGTTGTATTTTATAATGGTTTTGGCCCCTAACACTAACTTTGTTACTTTTTTGCAGTTAAATGTAAGGGTAATTAGGTCATTATATACCTTAGGGACTGTTTTTTATAATTAAAAAGTTCTTTTAATATTTTAGAGATTATTAATGCAATTACTAAGTTCTTTTTTATTATTTAGCTATTTTCACAATTATTATTTAACAAAATATGTTATAAACATACAAATAAATATTTAACCGCTTATTTTTATAAAAGTCATTTTAAAAATAATTTGTTATTTTACATTTTGTTTAAACCCTTTATCGTTTTTAAAATTGTTCCTTTTTAAACCATTTGTTTTTTAAAATCGTTCATTTTAAACTCGTTTGTCTTTTAAAATTTTTTAAACACTTTATTTTTACCATTCTTTTTAAAATCATTTATTTTTAAACATTCTAAACTACTCAGTTTTTTAGGTCTTTCATTTTTTACATTTACAAAACGACGTGTATAAAAAACAAAAAAAATCTAAGATTTGAAAAGAAAGAAACATTCTAATAAAAAGTTTGCAAAAGATCGTTCATTTTTCAAACTTTTTTAGAATGATTAATTTATTTTTCAAATCTTCAATTTCTTTGGACCTTTTGTTTATTCAAAATTCGTTATTTTTTAACCTTTCGTTTATTAAATTCATGCGTTTTTTAGTTCCTTACACTTGTTAACTTATTTTTTTTAAGGTTTTGTTTTTTGGTAAATTGGATTTAATCCCAACTTTCTCAACTTGGCCGATAATAATCCCAACTCAGTTATTTGCAGATAATAATCCGAACTCATCCGCTTTTGGCTGATAATATTCTACGTTAAAAATAGTTTAACGGAGTTAAGTTTTTCGAATTACAAACCGATGTTTTAGGGCTTTTGATTAGAACGAGTATACGAGTTTATTGATGTAAAATTTACCTCAAAATACTGCCCAAACGACGAAAACGGTGCTTCAATTCGAGTGTTTAAACTTACAATTAACAAAATCAAGCCGTTTGTAACACCGTTTCGAGGTAAGTTTTACATAAATCGACTCGTATCCTCATTCTGATCAAAATCCCTAAAATATCGGTTTGTAATTCGAAAAAAAAAAGTTAACTCCGTTAAGCTATTTTTAACGGCGAACTATTATCGGCCAAAAATAGACCAGTTCGGATTATTATCGACAAATAACTGAGTTGGGATTATTATCAGCCAAATTGAGAAGTTGAGATTATTTAAATCCAATTTTCCTAGTTTTTTTATAAACGTCATTTTTTAATCTTCGTTTTTTATACCACTAGGTCATTTAAAATAGATCGCTTTTAAATTCCTTCGATTTTTGAAACCGTTCATTTCCTGAAGTTCTTTTTCACTAATGGCTATAAGTAAACTGAATACAAAGTTCAAAAAATGAATGATTTAAAAACAGTTCTAAAAGGAACGGCTTAAAAAGAAACGCTTTTAAAAAATTAACGACTTAAAATAACGAGTTGTTTAAAAAGGTTAAAAAATGATTATAAAAAGAACAGTATAAAATGAATCGCTAAAAAAAACTTTAAAAGCCAAACAACTTTAAAAAGAACGATTTTAATAAACAAACGGTTTAAAAATGAGTAATTTTAAAAACGTCGTTTATAAAAAACAAACGCTTAACGAAAATACATATTAATTGTATATATAAAACATGTTTTGTTAAATAATAATCGTTAAAATAATGAAATAATAAAAAAATCTTGAGTAATTGCATAATAATCTCTTAAATATTAAAAGAATTTTGTAATTATCAAAAACAACCCATAAGGTATATAATTACTTAATTACCCTTACACTTAACTGCAAAAAAAAGTAACAAAGTTAGTGTCAGGGGCCAAAACCGTTATAAAATGCAACCTTGGGGTCTAGCATGTTAATATATTCCTTTTTAGGCTGAAATAGTTAAACTGACTAAACCACAGGGGCCAAAACAGTAACTTACTCATAAAGTTAAAATTGAGATGATGAATTTAGGGATAAAGTTACAGTTGAGAGTGGCTATTGTTGGTGGTGGAACGTGGGCAGAGGTAGAGAGAGGGAGAGAGATAGAAAGAGAGCGATGAGTCATACACATATAATATTATTTATATATATAAATGGGGAGAGCCAAGGGGCTGGTGACGGTCGAGTAGTTGACCTAGGCCATAGCGCCTGGTGTCACGGTGGTTGGCACGTCGTTCCTTGTCGTTCAAAAAATATATAATATATAATATATTACGTTACATTAATTTAATTTTTTTTGTTAATGAAGATGTTTATATATATATGGGTAAAAAGACTAAATTACCCTTGTGTAATATATTTAACAGAAAATATTAATTGGGTTAGGCCCAAATGATATAACGTGTAAGATTTGAAAATATTAACTATAAATTCTATCAATTTTAAAGACAAAAGATACCAAATTTGGTATAAAGATAAAAAACAAAAACTTATAATTCACTCTTTTTTCTATTTCATGTCACTTCAGAAATTACCAATCATAGTGGATTTACAACATTACCTTATATAAAAACTAAAAACAAAAGCTTTAAACTTTAAATCACTCTCATAGAGAAAAACTCATAATGATGAGAATCAGGGGCGGAACTAATGAACACCCAGCTGTATCATAGGCTACGACTCAATCCTGTAGTCGCAGTGTATTTTTTCGGTTTTATATATTAGGATACCCCTAAATATATACGAGGATACCCCTAAAAATATGAAACCTGAAATTAGTAGTTAGCCCAAATAATAAGTTTCATAATAATTAAGCCCAAATTATAATAAAGCATACTTTAATTCAATTATCCATTGATTAAGGGCATGAAAACCAAACGTCGCAGGAGGCCAGGAGGTCGCAGACGCATATTTTCAAAGAAGGGATCTTGATTCCCAAAAACGCACAGAAACTGAACGCCTGAACCTGAACTGCCAAACAATCGCACATTCGCACGCACATTGGATTGGAACAGCTGAACGGATCTTCGCACAGTCATCGCACGCAGACGCAGTTTGTGAGTTTTATTGTCCTCTAAATCTGATTTTTGATATCTGTGTATTTGATTTTTTGAACGTTCGATATCTGAATGTTCAATATATGTCTATTTGATTTTTGATAGTTTGATTTCTTGACTTCTTGTATGATTGTATGAAAATATTATGTATTGTATGATGATGCTATAGAATTCTAGTTTAGACGTTTAGTAGTAACTAGTAAGTAGTTTGTAATTTTGTAAAAAAGACTAAAATACCCTTGGGTGACAAGATTTAACAAGAAAATCTAACTAGGTTAAGCCTAAAGAACAAAACGTGCAACAAAATTCCTTGTAAAGGGCAAAACTTGTCCAAATTCGTTAAAAATGACACCGCCTAATAAGTGGTATTAAGATAAAGGACAAAACTTGTAATTTTTCCTATCTGTTATTTGCTAGGTTTTAAGATTTTATTTTTTTGTTAAACTCGGGAGTAGGGAAGATGAAACCACAATCTAAAAAACAATCTCTTGTTGTGAACTTTTTCAAAAGAAAATTTGAGGAACTTGATGAAAATCGGGTTGATACAAGTCCGAATGATACAAATCCGAATGTTGATAACAATATTATTGATGCAAGTCCGTTCTAAAAATTAAAAATAAACCTAGCCCAATCTAAAACCTAAAAACTTATTGCCAATATTAATTCATAAAGCGTAGCCCAAATGTGATATGCTAAATATTGATTCGTTAACCTAAATACTAATAACATGAAAAAAACTAGTTTATAAAATTTAATTCGGTAAGGCATAAGGGTCTTTTCAGGGCCGGCTCTGGGCCCGGAAAACCCGTGCCGACGTCCGAGGCCCAAATTTTCAAAGGGCCCGAAAAGTCTTTAAAAGCTTGTATATATTTATTAAATTAAATATTTAGTATATTTATCCGTTTGTTATGCAAAAAAGTATTGGTGGCGTAGTGGTAAAAACTATCTCAAAATAATGTAAAGGTCTCAAGTTCGAGTCTTTGCTCCATTAGTAAGTTTTTATTTTTGTAATTCATTTACCCTTAACCATAATTTTGGGCCCAATTCTTTTCGTCGCCCGAGGCCTAAATTTTTTCAAGAGTTTTCGGAGACGGCTCTGGGTCTTTTTTTTTGCTCACACAGGGCACTTGAATTTTCAGGATCGGCCATGCCCCTTAATGTAGGTAAAAAAATTCCGTTCTATAAATATACGGTAAAAAAATATTCCATTCTATAAATGATTTAGTTATTCTCTTTTAGCATGCACAATAAATTTAACATCATCCACAATAAATGATTTGGTTATTAAATAAATAAAAATTTTTTTGAAGGGTGACTTTCTATGATTTGGTTATTACATAAATGATTTAGTTATTACATCATCCACAATAAATTTAACAAACATAAACAAAATAATAAAAAGGTCCCAACACTCAAATAAACATGTTCGTGAAGATTAGCAAACAAGTAATGTTTGAAGTTACAAGCGAAGCATGTATATAAAATAACCAATATAAAATATAATTTACTCAAAGACTCACATCTCACAAACCATAATCTCCTTCTCCTTTTATCTAGAGTAAATTACAAATTTTGACCTTTATGTTTGTACCAAATTGCAGGCGGTGTCATTTGCCTTTAAATTTGACTAGTTTTGTCCTTAATGTTTCAAAATCATGCACATTATGTCCTTTAGCCCTAACTTAGTTAGATTTTTTGGTTAAATATTGTCATGTGTCTTGCACATTAGGGCATTCTTGTCATTTCATCTTAACAGGGACTATTTTGTAAAGAATTATTATTTAAGGACTATTTATACAAAACTGAAAAAAAAATAAAAAATAAACTCTCTCTCCCCCTGAACGAAACTCAACTGGTCCAAACATCAAGAACCATTGCATAGAGAACCAGAAATTTTCTAAAACACAAAAGAAAAAGAATGAATGTAATGAAAAAAGAAAAAGGTTTAGCTACTGTAAGGAAACTTGAGGACGCCATGGATAGATAAATTTTAGCTTCAGTTTTTGAGAAAGAAACGGTGGGTAGCTTCAGTTAGAGTAGAAAGAGAACTACAGGATTCGTGGTGTGTTGTTTAACGTTGGCATTGAGTCCACTCGCCGCCGGTGAAATCAAACGACGGTGTTACGGTGAGAGAGAGAGATCCCAAAATCCGGCACCGTCTCCTCCGCCGTACTCTTCTTTATCAACCTTTTCCATTTCGTTTTCGAATCTGACTCGTTGAACACCGGCGTTTTGTTGCTTGATTTGCCCATTGGTATTACACGGCGGCAGAGGAACTGAACCCTTTGTGGTTTGATCGAGTTTGAGACTGTGAATGAAAGTGTTCGTTCTATAGATTTCGATTTAGATCTGGATTTGGGTAGAGAGAGATGTTTTGTCTGCATAAAGAAGATAAGATGAGAGAAGGGGTGACAGCTGCAACTTTAAGATTTACACTCTGTTCCCGAGTCTCATTTAACAGGGGAAAGGGAGGGAAAAGAGAAGAAAATATGAAAAACCATGTTTCTGAGTTTCATTTAACAGGGAAAGGGGAGGGAAAAGGAAGGAAAAGGGAAAAAAATATAATCAAATATGACCATATATTCATCCTCCCAAATTAGAGAGATTATGAGAGAAAATTTTCCTTCCCCTCCCCCTGTTAAATGAGACTCGGGAACATAGTGTTAGGGTTTTATAATGTGATAACAAATAAATAAACTATTATGAAATGACAAGAATGCCCTCATGTGCAAGACACATGACAATATTTAACCAAAAAATCTAACTAAGTTAGCGCTAAAGGACATAACGTGCAGGATTTTGAAACGTTAAGGACAAAACTAGTCAAATTAAAAGACAAATGACACCGCCTACAATTTGGTACAAACATAAAGGACAACTCTTTTATCTATAGAAATTCAAAGAGAAAAGGATTATTCAATCATCAAAACCATTAATAATGAACAATTTTACTAGAGTTAGATTATTTAATTTAAGTTATTCTACATGAGTAGAGGTGTACAAACCAAGTTTTTTTCATAACTGGTTTTGGATATGATCAAGAGCGTAAAAAATAAGAGTTAACTGTCATTTTCGACCCTGTGATTTGTTTACTTTTTCTATTTCAGACCAATTTTCAAAAATGCATCAGTTTCCTCCCTGACATACTGGAAACGTGCCACTTCAACCTAAAAATTAAAAGCCAGTTAAGTCAAACAGGTTAAATGAAGAGTATTATTGTCAATTCATATATCTTTTATTTTCACGAATCGATTGTTTATACCGTCGGGAATGAAACAAGGTTCGGCCCAATAAACAAACAAGACGATGAGTCCAGGCCCAAAGAAATGATTGTTTATATCCCGAAACATAAAACCCTAATCGTCGACGCTAACTGCAGCCCTAGCTAGCTGTGCGGTTCATCGCCAAAACAGAGCTCAACAATGGGTATAGTATAGTATAGTATACCTTCTTTCTATTCAGTCTGTTTCTATAAATCAATCAATTGTTGCTGTAATGTCACATAAATTGGTGCTGAATCGTGTCATGTATTCCTTCAATTTCATTGCGATTGTTGATTATATCGGTTTCATTAGTTGAATTGGATGATTGGAGTTTTGATTAGATGTATTCTTGCAGGTGCTTATACGTATGTTTCGGAGCTATGGAGGAAGAAGCAGTCCGATGTCATGAGGTTCATGCAGAGAGTCAGGTGCTGGGAGTACCGTCAGCTTCCTTCCATTGTTCGGGTCACTCACCCGACCCGACCCGATAAGGCTCGTCGTTTGGGCTACAAGGCCAAACAGGTAGATTTTTTTTTAATTTTTCTTTTGCATAATTGCATTTTACATTTAATTACTATGTGTAGCCTTTTCCAGATCTATATATGTTTATTTACTGTGTGTATCATGGTTGTAAAAATCGTTAGGCGTTAGTTTGGCAGTTTGACCAAAATTTGACTGATTTTGTCCCCATTTGACCTATTACGGAATTGGGGAAGGTTTATATGAGAACCTAAATATTGCGAGAAGCCGAGAACTGTGAGAACGAGTGAAAAAACCGCTAGAACTTGGTCAAAAACAATTCAAATTCGACTTTTTTATACTTATCATTGTTATTTGAATGCAATGTTAGAAATTAAATTTACATGTATTTGTAAACATTGAAATATACACGTGTAAGTTTCTCATATACACTTGTAAATTTGTTGTATTTAATAAATTTACACGTGTTAAATTTTTAATAAGAGTGATTTTGAGAGGAGAAATGAATTATTTGTTGTTGTAAATTCTTTTTTTTGATGCTGTATTTTAATTACATTGAGGTTTGTATTAAAAACATTGGTTTTTATTGGTTTTTTCATTTATTCTCACGGTTCTCGCGATATTTAGTGACTAGGTAAAACTTAATTGGTAAACTATCTACTACTGATTTATCGGGATTAATTGGTCCAACTTTTACAACTTGATTTAAATTGCAGGGTCACATTATTAGTTGGCTTTTTTTTTTTTTTTTGCAAAAATAATATGTTGCTATTTAATATGTTAATCTATTTTATAAAATTTGGTAACATTTAGTTGGTTTGATATACTATATCTGTTTTTCACTTGGTCATTTACCTTCAATACTGCAAACATAATTGAATTAAAGGTTGTTTTGTAATTCAGGGTTTAAAAGATTTGACTACAAAGTGTAATTTAGATATTTGAATTTTTTGTAGGGTTATGTCGTCTATCGAGTGCGTGTAAGGCGTGGTGGAAGAAAGAGGCCAGTTCCCAAGGGTATTGTGTATGGAAAGCCAACCAACCAGGGTGTCACTCAACTCAAATTTCAACGTAGCAAGCGGTCTGTTGCTGAAGAGCGAGCTGGCAGGAAGTTAGGTGGGCTTAAGGTTCTCAACTCTTACTGGCTCAATGAGGTATGCTAATGCTACAGATTTTAGTTTCATATTGGATTTTCACACAAGTTTTAAAAGTAGAGGTGACATTTCTAGCAAATCTGTTTTGAGATATGTAGAGTTGCATAAAGAACTGATCAACTATGTTGAAAGCTTTTTTCTATTGTGCACAATTATGTATTCTTTTGGTGTATTTTTTGAAATGGTAGAAGATACGTTTTGTTGGTCAACCTGATTTTTTTTGAACGTATTTTAGCATGTTACTCGCACACCCACCTAACTTGAATCTGTTTTGACCCAAATTTTTTTATTGTTTTTTAATATTTTCTTGAAAAGTATAATATGCGTGTTGGTCAACTTGGTCTGTTTTTTTCTGGGCACTGAACGTTTCCATTTTGATCTGTTGCAAACTCTGCTCGATTTGTTTATTCATCTACAAAATTCACTAAAAACATGTTTTTGTTATCTATCTGGGTGCTAAGTACAAGTTTGTACACAGGACTCGACCTACAAGTACTTTGAGGTGATCTTGGTTGACCCAGCCCATGCTGCTATCCGCAATGACCCACGGATCAACTGGATCTGCAACCCGGTCCACAAACACAGAGAGCTTCGTGGGCTGACATCTGCTGGCAAGAAGTACAGAGGTTTGCGTGGTAAGGGACACTTGAACCACAAACAACGCCCCTCAAGAAGGGCAACATGGAAGAGGAACAACACTTTGTCTCTACGTCGATACCGTTGATAACTTTAAGGATTCTTCTCCGTTGGTCGTGTCCGTTAGTTTTAAGATTCTGGTTTTCGACTTCAGAATGTTTTTGGTTAATTATTGTCAGAACCAAGCTATGATTTTGTCATTTGAGATATTGATGCAATGTGATGTTTTGTTTATTAGTTTAATTGTTTATTATGATACATGATTAAAATGCATCTTGGTGATTCAAGAACCATAAAAATTGTGATGCATACGGTGCAAGTAGCTCAGATAAAAATATTTGTTTGCTTGAAAATGATGGTAGTTCTACGCCTCTACGTTGGTGCTAAACTACGACACGAGATATAGGTGGTTTGACGGTGGTGCTAAACTACTACACAACACAAGAGATATAATGGTTCGATGGTGGTGCTAAGCTTCGATGCAATAGATGTAGGCTGTTCGAAGGTGGCGCTGCCTAACAGCGTAACACTTCGTTTGCATCAGGATTTTCACTTGGTTTGGATTAGTAGACCTCTTAAACTTCTTTCCTTTTCCTGCATCATAAAAAGTAATTGTCAACAGGGTTAACAAAAACTTATTATAAAAAGTGTCTAAATGTAATGTTTGTTAATTTAACACCTTTAGCAACACAACATTAGTCATCCATGCTTGTAACTCGGCCAATAACTCTGTTTCTTCTTTAGCGATAATTGAAAGCTCAGTCAACAAATAACATGACTTCTCGGCCTGTTTCAAAAAAGCCACACGACCCATGTAACCCCGTTATTTTAGTGAAATAGTATTTTCAAAAGTAAAAAAAAAAAAAACAATTACCTCATAAGATAAATTTGAGATTGTAGATTCAATATCCGCCAAAAGCGTTGTAGCGGTGTCCAACGCGTCACAAACATCTGAAATATTTCCCTGTGTATGAGGAACATGATTAGTTTTGTGGTATTTAACGTTCTACACATGATAAAACGTGTTTAAAAATGTTCCTTGAAAGGATCGCGGACTGTGATAACAACAATACCTTAGAATCATGAAGCAACGGGATGTTGATTGACGCCACAGATAACTTTCGCACCACTCGACTAACAGCTTCAAAGTTTTTACCCTCCATTCTTGACCATTTTTCTAGCAAGAATAACTGCGAGTTCATAATATGATACAACTTGATGTCGTTTGCGAGTTTCTGAACTTCTATTCGATTTACCATGTTTGAATTTCGCCTCGCAAGTATCTTAACCCATGCGTTGAACAATTTCTTCTATATAAAAACATAACCATTAGTAAACTATCTCTTATCACTTAAAACATATTCAATCATCATATTAGTTTCATTTTTGCCAAACATGATACTGTCACTTAGTTACCTCTGCTCGAGTTCTAACAGTAGACATGGTGGTTCCAGCTCGTGCATTAGCGAATCGCCATTGCAACAACCGATTATTCATCAACGCAAAACAATGCCGATCCACATCTTCCATCGACGTCACTTTTTTCTGCTTAAAGTACTTTAAAACCCCACTAATTCCTCCACGACCACGTTCACCACTACTCCTGTCATGAGGACTTGGAGCCTTTACAGGCGCCACAGGGGACGGAAAAGGAGCAACTCGACCAGGAGACAACGCCCACGCAGACGGAGAAGTAGGCTTTCGTCTTGGCAAAATGTTTGTCACGCCGTCTTGTGTTGACTTCTTTTTGGACACTGGACTAGTGAGTCTAGTGTCGATAGTCATTGGGCTTGCAAGGTGGATCACCATATTATTCGCTTCCAAATCTTTATAGCTTCCGACCTTCGTGGCGGACGCTGAGTGAGGTTTGGTGGCGTTTGCTTTGTTGGATGATTTGACGGTAAACGAAGGAGAAGTGTCCGCGTTCTCGCCTTTGCGACGTGTCAGACGGGACGGAGGGCGTGTGACGACCGGTGGTGCATGGTGACAGCTACCGGATCGATGAAGACGATTCATTTTGAATTTGTTGTGGTTTTTAGGAAGTTATCTACCGTATTTATGGTTGTTGCATGGACCTCAACGTTTGACATAATATTGCTAAGTTATGTTGGGGGCACGTTTAGCATATATTATGTTGAAGTCAACGTTTGACCTACCATGCAATGTTGAGACTTGAGAGCATGTCTTGCCAATTTCTCTCTCTTAATTTGGGCTCCCAAATTTAGGATTTGCAAAATGTAAAAAAAAAAAGTTAGTGAAACGGAACCGGTATTGAAACCGGTTTGGCAAGAACCGATTGGGGTTGAACTTGAACCGCTGGTCATTAATCGGTTTGTAACATGCCTTGTTAATTTGTCTTGAAACCGTTTAGCCCGAACCAAACCGGTCAGAACTTATCACTTCTGACTTCACTGTGGAACTGCTTTGGACTTTCGTTGACCTAAACCGGAACTGGTTTGGGGAAGAAACGGAATTTGCACCTCTCTTATAAAGATTGAATCGAATGAAACTTCAATATGAAAGTTTATAGAAATGAGTATAACCTCGATAAAGATTGAAATGAATGAAACTTCAATACGAAAATTTATAGAAACTAGAGTTATGCGCTGCCCGCGTTGCGGGGCGCTAAACCGAGTATTTCTTAGTTTAATAACATGTACGTCTTTACGTCGGTTAGTTATACATGCTACTTATAACACAATATTAAAAAAGGTACATCAAGTTAACCAATTAAAGAAAAATAGTACCATAGTTATGATAAAAAAAAATAACTAAAACGATGACAAGCGTGTAATTTAGAGTTGGGGGCAAAGCAATAATTTGTCAGGAACAATTAGCGATTGCTAGGCAACTGTTTGGCATGAATAAAAACAAAATTGAGTCAACCAAGTAAAATAAAACACCACCATGGTTTTGCAAAAAAAAAAAAAAAAAAAAAAAACCAATGCAAGATTGCAATTTTAGCTTACGTAAAATCGTAATTTTAAAATGGAGGTAAAATAATATTTTGAACCGAGAGCAGAACCATTTTTTTATTTTGAATTGGGGGCAAAATCGTAATTTTTAGCTGGGGGCAAAATCGTAATTTTAAACTGGGAACCCAATCATAATTTGGCAGGACTCTGGCAAAATCGTATTTTTTTACTTAGGGCAAAATCGTAAATTTAAGCTGAGGGCAAAGCATAAATTTAATTTCGAATTGAGGGCAAGATCGTAATTTTAAACAGGGGATAAAATAGTAATTTGACAGGACTTATAAATAACTATTTTTATGCAAAAAATAAAAAAAGGAAAGAAAGTTGGCCGCCACTTTTGGCCAACCACATTTGTTCACTATTCTCGCCGACACTCTTGTATGTAGTTGTTGAAAATATTTACCCTTCTAATTTGAATATACACGTGGCATATGACACTGTTCATAGACTTATGTTTTTAATATATAGGGTAATGAGTATAACATCGATAAATGAATACACTTAGCGGTAGAGGTTCATGTAAAATGGGCTAGTGTGTGAAACATTATGGTGAGGACACGTGTCTATAACAACCCTAAATTAAACCGACACCCTCGAAATATTTTCGACACCCCAATATATTTTAAAATATCCCAATATGTCTTAAAATACCCCCATACGTGAAAACCGAGCCCAAAATACGTTATGCCATTAAAAATAAATTAAAAACATGAAAAATGGGGTTTAGGCGGGCCGCGTAAGCCACCCCTTAAGCTTTACGCGGGCCGCGACAAGGTGAAAGCTGGCAAAACCATGGGCTGCCACGTGGCAGCCACACGTCGAGGCTAGGAAGCTGACCCGGATCACCTAAACCCTACCCGGGCTACTACACGGGCCGCGTAGCACGTGGTCTTGTTTTACGCGGGCCGCGAGAAAAGCCAAATCAGGCCCTATAAATTGCGTTGCTTGGCCTTCAGTCGAATTCGTTCCAAAATTTATTTTCTCTCTCAATTTCTACGTAGTGTACACTATACTCGGGTATAATATCCCCCTAAATAACAAGATTCTGCTTCGTTGTAAGTATCATAACCCCTGGATATGTATTAGGTACTCTGCCCGATTGATCTAGGGTTCCGTAACGGCTGTCGTGGTTCTGCCCGATGTAGTCGTTGGAATGCCGTCTCGGGGAGGGTATTACTAATGTTAAAATGGGTTATTATACTAACACGTGTGCATTTGTGTAAATTATAGATTGTCACCAGGAAACCAACAATGTGAGTAATCTTCTTTTTGTAAATTGTTTTTACAAAACATCACTTAATTAATTATATATTGAGCAGTTATTGAGTATTTGTAAGAATACAATTAGCGTCGGTATGTTGGGGTTTTGTATACAAAGTTATGTTACTGCCTTGCGACGGGTAACATTTCCACAAGTCAGGTCTGACAGTACCGTGGGTGTTAATTGATATAACTTGGAAACAAATGTAATTGTGAGATCGCCCTCAATACTGTACAATGGTTTTTATTTAAACTTGATTGAACTAGGATTCACTCACCAGTATTTCCCACTGACAAAATAATTTTAAACGCGTTTCAGGTAACAAAATGTGAAAGCCAATTAGAAGCCAGCTGGACAGCACTGAAGGCTTGGAAAAATGGCAATAAAGTTACCTAAAAATAAATAGATGTTTTTATTAAATAAAATAGGGTTTTATCCCTATAAAAATGTGTGTACTTAAACTTGGGATTTTCCCATATGTTTAATATATTAAAAGCGTGGTATTTTACTCTGATAAAATATTTCCTAACTACGGTCCTGATGTAAACTCCGCTGCCAAAATTGACTAAACACGCGATACCACCGAAACTGGTTCACGGCCGCCCGTTCCCAAGGAAATAAGGATCGGGGGTTGCGACAGAAGGTGGTATCAGAGCTAAGCCACTGATTCAGCCACAGAAGCGTTCTGCTGACATCAAAATTCAATTTGTTAGGAAATAAATTACAGAAATACGTGTATAATTGTACTTTTTTGTTATGTGTTATTTGACTATTTGTTAGTTTACAGTATGAGTGATCAAGGACCATCTGACGCGTACCGTCAATTGTCTGGTTCGCCTAGAAACAAAGGTGCCTCTTCTCAGCCTGCCCTCTCGGGGTACTCTGCTGATACTGAAGAAGGAATATTCATGTTTAAGGCTCAGTCTGAAGAGTCATTTCCTCAGAAAAAGAGGGGATGGTTCAGTAGGGGAGCACATGAGCGTAGAAAACGTATGAAAAAGTTACAAGACCAGAGAGCACTAGCCGCAGCCAAAAGAGAGACAGATGCCCATGCTCAGGATATGATTAATAGGGGTTTACCTAATTTCCATATCCTAGCAACCACTGCAGCTGACCCTAATCTGGAGCAAATAATAGCACCCCAACCACAACCACCATTTCCTGACCAACCATGGAAATAGAAAACCCTAAAAATCAAGTAGAAATGCATGATTTTAACCCAGAGGAAATACCTAGGGTACCAGCACCAAATCCCTTAGACCCAAATTACGACCCGTGGTGGGATGACGTTCGAGACTATGTGCAACGCTACCTGATACACGAAGACATGCCCATGCCGAACTTAGGAGCCTACCCAGGTTTGGATCCTCTAGATCCCTATTACGATAACGATGTATACATTAGGGAGATTTTAGAAAATCCTTACCAATTCCAGGCACCTACACCTCCATACCAGGAACCCGCACCCCAGATTTCAAACCCAGCCCTAGAATCTGCACCCCCAATGAGTGCAGAAAACGTACAAGAACTTAGGACATTTGGTGAGGAAATTTTAGAGAATAGTGAAAGGATGAGACAGGTGGGAGAGCGACTCCTCTGGAAGTACGACGAGCGCAATATGGATTTCTGGATGAATCCATATCCATGAATGTGATGGTGGAGATGGTAGTAATAGTAATAATAATAATAATATAATAATAATAATAATATAATAATAATGATATATGTGTGTATGAAAAAAAAAACTACGGATGCCTACTACTAGTAGTGTAACTTTAAATTTCAGTCGGTATTGTAATTTTAATTTCAGTACTGGTTTGTAGTTGATGCATATTATATGAATAGAGTAAAGTTGCAATGATCGACGCTTTTAACCAAAATGCGTGTCATGTGATTGGCTATATTAAATATTATTTTGTGATATTAATACGTGGTAACTGTTTAAAATTCAGATGGACAACGAAGTAAATCAGGAAAACCAGAATGATAACCAGAGTAACATTAACTTGGTTAATGAGAATCCGAACAACAATAACAATGGAAACCAAGTGGATAATAGTGCCATCCAACACATAGTGGCACAGGAATCATTGATGCAATGCCATTTATTATCCAAACTGTTAAAGAAGCTGATAATAAAAGTAAGCATAGTAGTAAGCGACCGACTGAACCAGAAAACAACGTAAACAATGGACCTGTACTTCAAGTGCCCATTCCCAAAAGAAGAAGAACCGTGCCTTATGGTTGTTCTTACAAAGAATTCTGGTCCTGTAAACCGATAGAATTCTCGGGCAATGAAGAACCTATTGCAGCTTTACGCTGGATAGAAAAGACTGAGGCAGTCTTAAAAATAAGCAAATGTGCGGAAGAGGACAAGATAATGTTTGCCTCTAACCTATTTAAGAATTCAGCCTTAGAGTGATGGAACACTATCCTCCAGTCTAGAGGAAGTGATAGGGTTTATAATTTGGAATGGGAAGAATTTAAGAATATGGAAGAAAGGAAATTCTGCCCTCCTAATAAAAAGAACAGATAGCAAACAAACTCCTAAACCTTAGGATGAATGGAGTGGATAGTAAGGGGTACACAAAGTTATTCTTTGAATATGCTAGAATAGTACCTACCCTTGCATCACCAGAACAGGTATTAATCTCCTATTATATCTGGGGATTAATTGGAGAGATTAGGCATGTAGTCAAGGCAGCTAGACCTCAAACTATAGAAGAAACTGTATAATTAACAAACACCTTGACTGATGAATTAGTGCGTACACGAGAAGAAAACCAGAGGAAAAACCTAGCACAGAGGCTTACTCAGGAATTCCGCTATGGTAATTCCAACCGTAGAAATATAGGTTCTACCTCTGCACCTTACTGTAAGACTTGCAAGAAGAAGCATTCAGGAAAATGCTCCACTCACTGCAATTTCTGTAAGTTACCAGGACACAAGGAAGAAGATTGCAGAAGGAAATCTAGTAATGGGTTGTGCTTCAACTGTGAAGAAAAAGGTCATATCAAGCCAAATTGTCCAAAATTGGCTTCAGCTCCGAACAACAAGAACACTAAAAATGCTAGAGCATTTGTTCTGACAGCAGATGAAGCCAAGATGATTCCGGACGTGATAGCCGGTACGTTTTTAGTTAATGATATTTTTGCTAAAGTATTATTTGACTCTGGTGCAAACCAAAGTTTTATTAATACTTCGTTTTGCAAACTTCTTAATAAATCATTAACTAAACTTCCACAAGAATGTCTAGTAGAGACAGCTAATGGAGAAACTGTTAAGATTTCTGAAATCTTGCAGAGAACAAGAATAGAAATTTTAAATCAAAAATTTGTTGCAAATCTTTATCAAATGAATCTGGCAGGATTCGATGTTGTTTTAGGAATGGATTGGTTAATAGCCAATAAAGCCAATATTTTATGTGATCAAAAGTCAATTCAAGTAAATTCACCAAAGGGTGAAAAGATCACAATTAAAGGAGATAAACCATCTAGGTCCACAAAATTCATCTCTGTGATGAAAACTGCAAGCTATATAAGAAAAGGATCATTAGTGTATTTGATTTCCATAATCACTAACACTAAAGGAAAAGAACTAAAAGACATTCCAGTAGTGTCTCAGTTTTCAGATATATTCCCAGAAGAATTACCAGGACTACCGCCGAATAGAGAAGTTGAATTCAGAATTCACCTGCTACCAGAAATGGCACCGATTGCCAAAGCACCTTACCGTTTGGCACCCGCAGAAATGTAGGAACTAAAGAAATAATTAGACGAATTGCTGGAAAAAGGATTCATACAGCCAAGCTCATCGCCATGGGGAGCGCCGATTTTATTCGTTAAACAGAAAGACGGATCAATGTGAATGTGCATTGATTACCGTGAATTGAACAAAGTTACGATTAAGAATCGGTATCCATTACCAAGAATCGATGATCTGTTCGATCAATTGCGAGGAGCTCGATTTTTCTCTAAAATCGACTTAAGATCAGGATATCATCAATTAAAGGTACAGGAAGATGATATTCCTAAAACCGCGTTCAGAACAAGGTATGGCCATTATGAATTTACTGTCATGCCATTTGGTTTAACCAATGCCCCAGCTGCATTTATGGACATGATGAACCGAATATGTAAGCCATATTTGGATAAATTCATAATTGTCTTTATAGATGATATTCTCATTTACTCTAAAAGTAAAGAGGAACATGCAAAGCATTTGCACGCACTTTTAAGTCTACTAAGAAAAGAAAAGCTTTATGCTAAATTTTCAAAATGCGAATTTTGGTTAGAACAGGTACGGTTTCTTGGACACTTAGTTAATTATGAAGGAATTCATGTGGATCCCACAAAAATCGAGGCAATTACTAAATGGAAGACTCCTGAGTCACCAACCGAGGTTAGAAGTTTCTTAGGATTGGCCGGTTATTATAGAAGATTTATTCGAAATTTTTCTAGAATAGCCATTCCTTTAACTAAGTTAACCTGTAAATCCATTAAGTTTGAATGGGGACCAAAGCAAGAAGAAGCCTTTAGAATTCTTAAGCAAAGATTAACCCATGCACCCATATTAGCGTTACCAGAAGGAACTAAAGATTTAGTAATTTATTGTGATGCTTCTAAATTAGGTTATGGATGTGTGTTAATGCAACGTCAAAAGGTTATAGCTTACGCCTCTAGACAACTTAAGAATCATGAAGAGAATTATTCAACCCATGATCTTGAATTAGGAGCAATAATTTTGCTTTGAAAATTTGGAGACATTACCTTTATGGTAGTAAGTTTACCATATTTACCGATCATAAGATTTTAAGATATGTTTTTGGACAAAAAGAGTTGAATATGAGACAACGACGCTGGATGGAGATGCTTAGTGATTATGATTGTGATATCCAATATCATGAAGGAAAAGCAAATGTAGTGGCAGATGCTTTAAGTCGAAAATATCACGAAAAGCCAAAAAGGGTATGTTCTCTTAAATTAAATCTACAAGTAGATTTAAATGAACAAATTAAAAAGGCACAAGAATCAGTAATCAATGATGATACTGAAAAGCTAAAAGGTATGATTAAGGAATTACAACAGGGAACAGATGGAATTTGGAGATTCCATGAAAAGAGAATGTGGATACCTAAATTAGGAAACCTACGTCATCATATATTAGAAAAAGCTCATAAGTCTAAGTATACGATGCATCCAGGAAGTGATAAAATGTACCAGGATTTAAGGAAGAGTTTCTGGTGGATAGGAATGAAAAAGGACATAGCAGCCTATGTTTCTAAATGTTTAACTTGCTCATAAGTTAAAGCTGAACATCAGAAACCCTCAGGTTTGTTACAACAATTAGAAATACCAATGTGGAAATGTGAATTGATAACAATGGATTTTGTTACTAAATTACCTAAAACAAAGAAAGGTAATGATACAATCTGGGTGATTGTAGATAGACTAACTAAATCAGCTCACTTCCTACCAATGAAGGAAACTTTTAGTATGGAACAACTAGCTAAATTGTATGTAAATGAAATTGTTTCTTTACATGGAATTCCTCTATCAATTGTTTCTGACAGAGAAAGTCGTTTTACCTCTCATTTTTGGACAAGTTTCCAAAAAGCCATGGGAACCAAGTTAAATCTAAGCACAGCTTATCATCCTCAAACAGACGGACAATGCGAAAGGACAATTCAGACAATGGAAGACATGCTTAGAGCTTGTGTAATTGATTTCGGAGGTAATTGGGACAATCACTTACCATTGATAGAATTTTCTTATAATAATAGTTATCATACAAGTATCAATGCTGCACCATTCGAAGCACTTTATAGACGAAAGTGCCGAACCCCAGTCTGTTGGGCAGAAATTGGGGAAAAGCAACTATCTGGACCTGAGATAGTGCAGGAGACGACCGACAAAATCATTCAAGTCAAGGAACGACTGAAAGCAGCACATGATCGACAGAAAAGCTATGCGGACAACAGGCGGAAACCCTTGGAATTTCAAGTAGGGGATAAAGTATTGGTAAAAGTCTCTCCTTGGAAAGGAGTGGTAAGATTCATCAAAAGGGGAAAGCTAAGTCCCAGGTATGTTGGACCTTTTTAATATTATTAAAAGAATAGGACCTGTAGCCTATCAGCTACAACTGCCAGAGGAAATGGCAGGAATACATGATGTATTTCATGTATCCAATCTCAAGAAATGCTTAGCCGATAAATCATTTGTAGTACCTCTTAAGGATATAGAGATAAATGAACAACTCAAGTTTGCAGAAAGGCCTCTACAGATTGAAGACAGGAAAGTCAAGAACCTCAAGCACAAGAGATTAGTTTTAGTCAAAGTAAAATGGGACTCCAAAAGAGGACCAGAGTACACATGGGAGCTTGAATCAGAAATGCAAAGGAAATATCCACACCTGTTCCAATAGATCTCGAGGACGAGCTCTAAAACAAGGTGGGGGAGGATATAACAACCCTAAATTAAATCGACACCCTCAAAATATTTTCGACACCCCAATATATTTTAAAATATCCCAATATGTCTTAAAATACCACCATACGTGAAAACCGAGTACAAAATACATTATGCCATTAAAAATAAATTAAAAACATGAAAAATGGGGTTTAGGCGGGCCGCATAAGCCACCCCTTAAGCTTTACGCGGGCCGCGACAAGGTGAAAGCTGGCAAAACCATGGGCTGCCATGTGGCAGCCACACGTCGAGGCTAGGATGCTGACCCGGATCACCTAAACCCTACCCGGGCTACTACGCGGGCCGCGTAGCCCGTGGTCTTGTTTTACGCGGGCCGCGAGAAAAGCCAAATCAGGCCCTATAAATTGCGTTGCTTGGCCTTCAGTCGAATTCGTTCCAAATTTTTTTTTCTCTCTCAATTTCTACGTAGTGTACACTATACTCGGGTATAATATCCCCCTAAATAACGAGATTCTGCTTCGTTGTAAGTATCATAACCCCTGGATACGTATTAGGTACTCTGCCCGATTGATCTAGGGTTCCGTAACGGATGTCGTGGTTCTGCCCGACGTAGTCGTTGGAATGCCGTCTCGGGGAGGGTATTACTAATGTTAGAATGAGTTATTATACTAACACATGTGCATTTGTGTAAATTATAGATTGTCACCAGGAAACCCTAAAGAATAATCTAAGACATCAATGTGAGTAATCTCCTTTTTGTAAATTGTTTTTACAAAACCTCACTTAATTAATTATATATTGAGCAGTTATTGAGTATTTGTAAGAATACAATTAGCGTCGGTATGTTGTGGTTTTGTATACAAAGTTATGTTACTGCCTTGCGACGGGTAACATTTCCACAAGTCAGGTCTGACAGTACCGTGGGTGTTAATTGATATAACTTGGAAACAAATGTAATTGTGAGATCGCCCTCAATACTGTACAATGGTTTTTATTTAAACTTGATTGAACTGGGATTCACTCACCAGTATTTCCCACTGACAAAATAATTTTAAACGCGTTTCAGGTAACAAAATGTGAAAGCCAATTAGAAGCCAGCTGGACAGCACTGAAGGCTTGGAAAAGTGGCAATAAAGTTACCTAAAAATAAATAGATGTTTTTATTAAATAAAATAGGGTTTTATCCCTATAAAAATGTGTGTACTTAAACTTGGGATTTTCCCATATGTTTAATATATTAAAAGCGTGGTATTTTACTCTGATAAAATATTTCCTAACTACGGTCCTGATGTAAACTCCGCTGCCAAAATTAACTAAACATGCGATACCACCGAAACTGGTTCACGGCCGCCCGTTCCCAAGGAAATAGGGATCGGGGGTTGCGACAGTGTCAATCATTAATATTAAAGATTAAAAGTAAGACTGTAATTTACTTCCAAAACCATTTTAATGATAAAATATTCATGTAACCGTCTAGGAGTTATTTTAGGATAGAGATAATTCATTTTTTAGAATAGAGATAAAATATTCATGTAATCGCTTTAGGAGTTATTTTATGAGATAATTCTTTTTTTACATATCAATAACTGATCATGGTGTTTTAACATATGGAATGTTTTTTTTTTTTTTTTTTGCATGTATAAAACACCGGTGCTTTAACATCTGGAATGTTTTTTTTTTTTTTGGTTATTTTGCAGGTATAAAACACCATACAAATTCCAAAAACACCACGACTTGAACGTAATACAGTTAATGGTGTTTTAACATCTGGAATGATTGTATTGTTATTCCAGATGTTAAAACACCATGACTTGAATCACAATACAATGTTTATATATATTTCAGATGTTAAAACATCATGACTTGAATTACAATACACTGTTTACAGATGTTTAAAACATCACGCCTTGAATCACAATACAATTAAAACAACATTGTATGAACATAGACAAAACACCATGGACTAAAACATTCGATTGAAACGTAATTTTTTCTCTCTATATAAGTATAGCAATATGGTACTCATATTAAAGATAAAAAATGTTCGTTATTATGGTGTAAATTTTTTACTAAAAAGTTACGTATAAAAAGCTATTGACATGTCACACCCCAACCGATGGCGGAAACATCGGAGTGAGACGAAAACGAGATTGCAAGAGACTTCATAACACTAAATGTGACAAGTATTTAATAAACAAATTTCATTTCATTGCTAACATCAAGTACATTTTTTGAAATAGAATTACAAAAATTTTGAAACAAAATAAAATACAACAAGTATTAAAATTTAAGGTGCGTTTCTAGGCATCCTACTAGATTTCATGCATCATCATCATCAAAATCCTGCAACACGTATTAAAGTATAGTTCAATACAAAAAGTATTAGCAAACATACAAATTTGAATACTAGCATATGTATAAAAGTTTAACAAATCCACATGACAAAATTTTTATCAAGAATTAACGTATTAAGCATATATGCTGGATTGTTTGTTTGTGATTTAAGCATAAAGTATGTGATTGCGTGTGTTTAATAGTAATAAACGTATTGCACCCAAAAGTGTAAAAGTCAAAGGGGTCATGTATACTCACAATTTTGCAAAGCTTTCCGATTATCCGCGAATTGACGAGTTGTTGAGAATGGGGGGATGAAGGTGTATGGTCATTTGGAGTTTAACGAAGGATTCAGATTGGAATTTAAGTTACAAAAAGTATGTATTCATAAAATATATCTTGTCTAGGTACTCGTTTTGACACTAAGTTTGTATGTGATTTCATGGGTCCTAGTTTGCCCATTAGAATCGAAAACGAGAAACTTAGAACATTAGATAAAGTAACCTAAGTTCATGACATATAATCATAAACCGATTAGTATCATGAGTTCGGCTATATGTGTATATATATATATATATATATATTATATAGTAGTCCTAAAATTAAGTCCATCATGATTGTCATGGATGTCATATAAGTCAAGCATGGAGGTAAATTTATCCTCATTATATGAATTCACCAACGCAAAATTCATCACATGGATGATTCGGATGGTCATGAATGAAAAAGAAGGAAGTCTTTTAGAAATAATAGACCACCAATTGTCACCTTTCACAAAAACACTGCTACTTCTAAAAGGCATGTATCCTCTGCTTCACCCAAAACCAAACTTTCCCCTCAAAAACCACCTCAAAAGAAGCAAAAGAAAGCTTCACCACCTTTATCCACTAAACCAACAGATGCTGATGTAACAAATGCATCAGCAGATGTTAGGCAAACAGCTGTTGAGACACCAGTTGTCTCAGCAGAGGTTAGCCAATCCACTGCCACAATCCATTTCAATACACCACCATCAACACAACCACCTCCTATACCATAAAGATTCCCTTCATAACCATCTTCTTCACCTAAACCACCTTCTCCACCTAAAGTTCCTCCACCACCCAATTTTTTTATCTACGCAAAAGAAAATTTGTTGTACATGAGGATGATAAGGAGATTCCATCACCAATCCCCTTATCATCTGTTCCCATTCAAACCACTTCATCCTCATCACTTCCACCTAAAAATACACTTCTAAATCCACCCACTGGTTCACTACTATCACACCCCAACCGATGGCGGAAACATAGGGGCGTGGCACTTAGCGAAACAGATTGTCCAGAACTTTCCATAACAGCTATAATTACCAATTATTTAAAGCAACATGTCCCATACCATGTCATAAAAGATAACATAATTATTACAGGCAAGATCTAGTCAAATTGTTCTGTTCCGACAACTCAGATTTCTAATACAGACACTTTATTGTTGATCTAGGTCTTTCCTAGCCTCAATTTCATAGCAAGCAAAGCATGTAAACATCCTAAGCACCTGCCACGTACGTTAAAGTAAAAGTCAATACACATAGTGTAAAGGTGAGCATACAAGTTTAATAGATATAATAAAGTTTGAAATTCGTTTGCGCATAACCAGTACGTACACAGAGTGAAATGAAGCACGTTAGTTATCGACATGAACCTATCGATACCAATGACTGCGGGTTGACTGCCCAAGGCAGTTCGAGATACACACTCACCATTGTGAGCCATGTAACTAATTGTCCTTAACAACCCCTGAGTGAACAGCTGCTGAGTCCAAACTAATAGTACTACCGTTGCTAAGGCAGGTAGACAGCATTCCATGTGTAAACATAACAAACAAGCATTCATTTAGTCACGTATAACATGCGGTAACGGTTAGCGTTAAAGTATTGCGTTGTGTGTTCGATGTGATTTAGAATAAGTAACGTATGTAACACCCAAAAGTGCATAAAGCAAAAAGGGTTCGAGTATACTCACAGCGATGATGGATTGAAGGGAGCGCTTAGAGCGAGTTTAGCCTGAACAGTACGATAGTATAAACGATAAGCGGCGCGTAAACGGAACATGTGTCAAAGGGACAGCAATCCGGTCGGATGGTAGTCCGATCGGGTGGCCGGTCGAACGGGTGACAATCCGTTCGGATGGTCATCCGATCGGGTGACCATTCGACTGGATTGTTACCTCGTTTGGGATGGATATGTTTGTGTATGACGGTTTGACTTTTGAAGTTTTTGTTGTAGTATTTTGAAGACAGGGAGGTATCTCTAACTTTCAGGTCGGTCGATCAAACGACAGTTCAATCGGACAACAACCCGATTGACAAGGCTTCTCAAGTTGAGAACAAGTTCACTGCAGGACGGTCACTCGGTCGGATGACGATCCGATCGGGTGGCAATCTTGTGTATTGAACATGTTGAAAATTGTTTAAGTGTTGTAGTCAGAACATCTCATGGTCGAGTGGTAATCAGATCGGATGGCTATTCGATCAGTCAGCAGTTCGTTCAATGTTCAAACCTTAGTTGTTTGAAATGAAAAAAATTAGATGTGGGACCCAAGGTGCAGTCCGATCGGGTAGTAATCCGTTCGGACAGTAGTCCGATCGGACGACACTCTGACCTGGTCGACCTGATCGTCTTCTCCCTTGGTTGTTTTGGCAGTTTTTGTAGTTTTATCGAGACGGTATGACAGCTTGCCAATCAACAAACCCCATCTTGACCCTAGTGACCCGGTCGAACAAGAATCACCCAAGTTCAACCAACCGACCACTTCAAGACGGTCGTTCTTGGTTAACCCGAAATCTGTGGTCTCATGGATAGAATCCAGATCTTGAACCAACACATCACCAAGAAGGAGTAGAAGGTTAGAACAAGGTCTGGTTCTATCGGTTTTGAGTGCATTGAGTGTAAAAGAGTTGAAAGAAAGTTGGGAAACTCATCTTTCAATATTTTCCACGTGAATATGTTCAGATCTATGAAAGATCTTTGTTTATTTATGTGGAAATCGGTTAGATCTAGGTTGTTCTTGGTGGATTGAAGCCAAAACATGAAGTTCCCAAGAACACCATGATGACATCATCCTAGAACACCTTGAATCTTGATGATTTCATGGTTAAAAGTTAAGATTCAAAAGATAGAAAGGTGTAGGAGTGCGTGTAGATTAAGAAAGTACAAGATTTAGGCTGAGATCTTACCGGAATCGTGAGAAATCGAAGAAATAGTGAGGTTGGAACGCTGGTCGGACAGGAGAGGGCTGATACTTTCCCAAAGTGGAAATGAAGGGGTATTTATAGGGTTTCCTGAAATGGAAAGGGGAGAATGGGGTTGGTCGCTCGAGTGACGTTCCGTCCGGGTGGCAGCTCGGTCGAGTGACACCTCGATCGGGTGGCAGCCCGACCGGGTGGCAGCTCGGTCGGCTGGCCACTTGACTCGAGTGCTCGGCGTGATGAGTTTGTCGTTTCGTTTCGTGTGTAGGGTGTTGCGATGCGATTCGAGTGAGCGATGCGATAGTGTATCGTATTCAAATTACTTTTAATCTCAACTACTATATCTAACATACAATCATCCTACTATTCTTTCGTTTAGCGTTTGCGATTTGATTGCGATACCGTTGCGATTGCGTTTTCGATTGATCACCACAACATAACATAAATAATAAACATGCACAAGTAACACATAAAAGGCACACACACACATAAAATCATAACCAAAGCGCGTAAGTTCGAGTTGCGATTGCGATGCGATAAGCGATAAACATGCGATAAATAGCGATTAAATCTCGATTATTAATAAGTACTCCACATAATACAGCTAATGGAATAAAATAGATAGATTATCTATAAGTCAAAGAAGTCAAAACAGTCAATCTTGACTTTGACTTTGACTTTTGAAACACGGGGTGTTACAGCCTCCCCTTGTTAAGGGAATTTCATCCCGAAATTAGGCTGAAGCCGTAACAAATAACTGCGGGTACTTCGTCTTCATATCACTTTTGAGTTCCCAAGTGAACTTTGCGCCTCGTTTGCCTTCCCAGCGAACCTTCACAATGGGAATGCGTGAGCGTCTGAGCTGCTTGGTTTGTCGGTCCATGATCTCGACAGGTTTTCCACGAAGTGTAATGTTTCGTTCACTTGTAGATCTTCTAGTGGAACGTGTAAATCATGCTCAGCCAGGCACCTTCTGAGGTTTGAGACGTGGAAAGTCGGGTGAACGTTGTTAAGTTCCTCCGGTAGTTCGAATCTGTAGGCCACCTTGCCAATCCTTTCCAGAATCTTAAAGGGTCCAACGTATCGAGGAGCGAGCTTTCCTTTCTTGCCGAATCGGACCACACCCTTCCAAGGTGAAACCTTTAGGAGTACGTAGTCACCAACGTCAAATTCAAGGGGCTTGCGTCGTCTATCGGCATAACTTTTCTAATGACTCCTAGCTTTCAGCAGATTGTCTCGAATTTGGAGGATTTTGTCAGTCGTTTCTTGCAAAAGCTCGGGACCGGTTAATTGCGAGTGCCCGATCTCATGCCATACAATAGGCGATCGACATCTTCTTCCATACAATGCCTCAAATGGTGCCATTTGAATGCTGGAATGATAACTGTTATTGTACGAGAATTCGACTAAAGGTAAGTAGGCGTCCCAATTTCCACCGAAATTGATGACATACGAACGGAGCATGTCTTCAAGGGTACGAATCGTTCTTTCAGTCTAACCGTCGGTTTGGGGATGAAAAGCGGTACTTAGATTAAGCGATGTACCGAGAGTAGATTGGAACGTTTCCCAAAGACGCGAGGTAAACCGAGCATCACGGTCAGAGATGATGTCGCGAGGTATCCCATGTCGACAAATGATCTCATCGGTGTAGATTCGGGCTAATCGTTCTACCTTATAGTCTTCCCGTATCGGTAAAAAGTGAGCAGACTTAGTCAAACGGTCAACGACAACCCAGATGCTGTCGTGACTTGATGGCGTGCGCGGAAGTTTCGTTATGAAGTCCATAGCTATGCTTTCCCACTTCCACGTAGGGATTGGGGGTTGCTCAAACAAGCCAGAGGGTCTTTGGTGCTCAGCCTTGACTCTTGAGCAAGTCAGGCACTTCCCAACGTATAGAGCGATATCCCTCTTCATGCCCGGACACCAGTACTTGTAGCGAAGGTCCTGGTACATTTTATCGGCACCGGGATGAATAGAGTATCGAGATTTGTGGGCTTCGTCCATCAAAATCTGTTGTAAATCGGTCCGCTTAGGGATCCAAATTCGGTCCAGATAATGGAATATTCCATTCGACTTATTCACTAGCTGGGCTCCATCGTGGTAGATTCTCTCCTTCTTCAAAGTGCGTTCGGTAAAACAGGCATGTTGAGCATCGCGGATAAGGGTTTCGAGATCATACTGGGCTTGAATATTACGGGCGCTATGCAAATAGCACTGTCGGATGAGAGCGTCGGCAACGACATTTGCTTTGCCTGGATGGCAACGAATCTCATAGTCGTAATCAGTGAGAAGTTCAACCCATCGGCATTGGCGCATATTAAGTACTTTTTGGCTTAGGATGTGTTGTAGGCTCCTATGATCTGTGAAGATCGTACACTTAGTACCATACAGGTGGTGTCGCCAAATCTTCAGCGCAAAAACAATTGCACCTAGCTCGAGATCGTGAGTTGTGTAGTTCTTCTCGTGGATCTTGAGCTGACGAGACGAGACGCGTAAGCGATAACCTTGTCTCGTTGCATGAGAACGCAACCGACACCAAGGTTCAAGGCATCACAATAAACAATAAAGTCATCGTTTTCGTCGGGTAGAGTGAGAACAGGAGCATTGCAAAGCATATGCTTGAGGGTTTGAAAGACAGTCTCTTGTTCAGTTCCCCAAACAAAAGGCTTGTCTTTGTGCGTAAGAGAAGTAAGCGGCACGACGATCTTTGAGAATCCTTCGATGAATCAACGATAATAGCCCGCCAGTCCAAGAAAAGAACGGACTTCTGTCGAGTTCTTAGGTGTAACCCAACTCTTGACAGCTTCGATCTTCGCGGGGTCGACGTGAATACCTTGACTATTTACAATGTGACCGAGGAATTGAACCTCCTCTAGCCAGAATTCGCACTTGGAGAACTTGGCATAGAGTCGATTCCCTTGGAGTAGCTCGAGAACCAAACGTAGATGTTGCGCGTGTTCGTTTTTTGACTTGGAATAGATCAGGATATCATCGATGAACACGATGACGAAGCGGTCGAGAAAAGGTTTACACACGCGATTCATCAGATCCATGAAAACCGCGGGTGCGTTAGTTAGACCAAAAGTCATAACAACGAATTCATAATGGCCGTATCGAGTGCGAAAAGCGGTCTTAGGTATATCCTCCTCTTGAATGCGTAGCTGATGGTAGCCTGAACGTAGATCGATTTTGGAGAAACATGTGGCACCTTGTAGTTGGTCAAACAAATGGTCGATGTGAGGCAGGGGATAGCAATTCTTGATCGTTAGTTTATTCAACTCCCTATAGTCGATGCACATCCGGAACGACCCATCCTTCTTTTTGACGAAAAGGACTGGTGCGCCCCAAGGAGAGGTGCTAGGGCGAATAAAGCCTTTGTCAAGAAATTCCTGGAGCTGACTCGATAATTCGCGCATCTCGGATGGTGCGAGTCGGTAAGGAGCTCTGGCAACAGGGTTTGCTCTAGGAATGAGGTCGATACGAAAGTCGATATCACGACTTGGAGGTAGTCCGGGGAGATCATCGGGAAAAACGTTTGGAAATTCACGGGCAACAGGGACATCTTTCACTCCCTTAACTTCCTTTTTCTCTGCTACTACAATGTGAGCCAAGAAAGCTTGGTATTCTTTGCGGAGATACTTGCTAGCTTGGACACACGACATGAGTTGGAGTTTCTTCGACGCGACTTCTCCGTAGACATACAATTGATCACCATTAGCAAGCGAGAATCGGATCATCTTCTCAAAACAAACAACTTCAGCATGGTTTTCACGAAGAAAATCCATGCCTACTATGACGTCATAACTACCAAGTTGCACCGGGATAAGGTCAATGGGAAAGATATGATTGTTGAGTTCAAGAGTACAATCACGAAGAACGAAATTGATGGCGACGGTTCTTCCGGTGGCAACTTCGACATCGAACGTCGAGGGGAGATGGGCGCGCTTACGATTAAGGAGCTTTTCGAACTCAAACGATACAAAACAGTTATCGGCACCAGTATCAAACAAACATGAAGCATAAATACCATTCACGATGAACGTACCATTGACCACGTTGTTGTTAGCCTGGGCTTGGCGCACGTTGATGTTGAAAGTTCGGGCATGTGCTGCTTGTTGTTGTTGTTGTTGCTGTTGCTGCTGTTGTTGTTGCTGAGGCTGTTGCTGGAGCTGCTGCTGTTGTGGCTTTTGTTTCACAACTCGATTCGGGCACATGTTCGCAAAGTGGTTGGGATCACCACACGCGAAGCAGACTCTAGCATTGATCACGGGTGCCTGAGCTGCTTGTTGGCCTTGAGGAACAGGAAGTACAGCTTGATGAGCAGTAGCTGGAGCTTGTCGAGAGCCTGTACGGCAGTTGGCGGTGAAGTGGCCGTACATATTGCAATGCACACAAAATCTGCAGGCGATTCCTACTGAATGGTGATAGGTGCAAGTTGGGCAGACCGGGTGAGGACCCGTATAAGCACGCTTTGCCGGCGGTGCTTGGGTTACCGGTGCCGCAACCTAGCGGTGTTCCACCTGTTGTTGTTGTTGAGCTGGAACTGTTTAGAGCGGGGCAGCAGTGGTAACTGCACAGTTCTTGTTGGTGGTGTTGTTGTTGACTTTCCTCTTGCGACGAGAGGCTTTTGAAGACTAAGGGGTGGTGGCGGTTTCAGCGGTTGGTGCGGCGGTGGTAGCTTGGTGCAGGTTCTTCGAAGTTTTATCCCAGAAACCAGCCCTGACCCGTTTGTCGTTGATTTCAGCGGCAAGCAGATAAGTTTCTTCAATTGTTGTGGTTTTGGCAGCTTGCACAAAATCTGCGACACAATTCGGCAGAGCTCGGATATACTTCTTGATTGCTATCTCAGGAGTCTTGACTTGATCAGGAGAGATAATACTGAGCTGCTTGAAGCGAGCAGTTAGAGTAGCGTTCTCACCATCCTTCTGCTTTATGTGCCAGAATTCATCTTCCAACTTTTGGCGCTCATGAGGGGGGCAAAATTCTTCCAGCATGACTTCCTTGAGCTCGTCCCACGACAGACCGTAAGCTGCATCGTTTCCGCTTTTGTTCCTCTCAGCCGTCCACCAATCTAAGGCGCGGGATTGGAAGACGCCAGTCGCGTTGAGAGTGCGGAGATTCTCAGGGCAACCGCTCTGTCGTAGGGTGACCTCGATGGAATCTAACCATTGAAACAAAGCCGTAGGGCCGTCTTCGCCAGGAAACTCTTTTGGTCCACAAGCCTTGAACTGCTTGAAGCTGAAAGGAGTCTTGGGAGTTTCGGGACTCCTCAGATGATTTGCTTGCGTTCTCATTTATTTCGTTGAAAATTTGCGGAACAACTTTTGCTACCGAATCAGTGACGAGTGCTGCGAGGCGTTTGTCTCTCTGTTCTCGGCGAGCATGTCGAGAGTAACGGGGTCCGGATGACGACATGGTCTGCAACAGACACCATCATGGGTCTCAGACATAATAAAATCGAATCTCACCTCACACGCCTAATATTACTAAAGCTTAGGAACACGTTCACGTATTTCTTAAACACATAGGCACGTAAACACAGATTCACATAAGCACATAACCATAGAAGCACATAAGCATATAAAGCACAGAAGCACAAGGAGCAGTCAGAATACAGAAACCTATCATTCACAATCCGCGAGCATTCGTGAATAGCGATTGCGTTTACAGCGAGTAGTATAGTATAGCGTATAAGTAGCATGCGATCATCACAAGTATCAGCGATTGGTCAGCGTGGTGCGAGCTGTGTGTGTTTAGGTAGAGCGAGAAGTGGGTAATCAAAATCATCAATACTCGGTACTGTTTACCTCAAAACGCTAACAATAACATTTAAAATTACATAAAATCAACTAATAAATCCATGTAAAAGTGACAAATATCAGAGTCGACAGTTGTGAGCTCAGAATCGAAACACATAAAAATCAAGAATGGATTGTCTGCGGCTAGATAGACATTGACTACCCAAAGCGGTTCGACTATTCACAAGGACTTTTGGTACACACTTCGACCTTCGGAACCCGGCTCTTGCCTCGTTTCTGGGCAATCGGCACGCATTCTCCCAGTGTTGGTGTGACTTCAAGTCATTGGAGTCCGTCGAGACTTTGGTGAGAGTTTGATTAAAACCAAATAGAACACGAATCAAGTTACTAAGATTCAGGTTTCACCCCTGACTCAGTATCTTTCTTTCCTGTTTGGATAAAATAGAGAGGAAATTTGCGTCGAAGTACGGATTTCACTCCTGGTTCAGCGTAAATTCTCCTATTGGAATATAAAATGTGGGTTGAACAAGCGATTTAGTCGAGAGTTTGCGGTTTTCACACCTAGTCTCAACCCAATCACTTGTTCGTTTTCGAAATTCGAATACAGTGATAGTGTAGTGTAAGCGAGAATAGCGAGAAATAATAGGTAAGCTTGTACAAAACCCCTAACGAATATGCACAAGTCGGTCTGTTGGTGCCTAACTATAGTCTAGGTCGTTTCTAAGACATCGAACCGGACTAGGTCGAGTCTTGCCTAATTCCCTATAGTTATGGCTCTGATACCAATCTGTCACACCCCAACCGATGGCGGAAACATCGGGGCGTGGCATTGAGCGAAACAGATTGTCCAGAAATTTCCATAACAACTATAATTACCAATTATTTAAAGCAACATGTCCCATACCATGTCATAAAAGATAACATAATTATTACAGGCAAGATCTAGTCAAATTGTTCTGTTCCGACAACTCAGATTTCTAATACAGACACTTTATTGTTGATCTAGGTCTTTCCTAGCCTCAATTTCACAGCAAGCAAAACATGTAAACATCCTAAGCACCTGCCACATACGTTAAAGTAAAAGTCAATACACATAGTGTAAAGGTGAGCATACAAGTTTAATAGATATAATAAAGTTCAAAATTCGTTTACGCATAACCAGCACGTACACAGAGTTAAATGAAGCACGTTAGTTATCGACATGAACCTATCGATACCAATGACCGCGGGTTGACTACCCAAGGCAGTTCGCGATACACACTCACCACTGTGAGCCATGTAACTAATTGTCCTTAACAACCCCTGAGTGAACAGGTGCTGAGTCCAAACTAATAGTACTACCGTTTCTAAGGCAGGTAGACAGCATTCCATGTGTAAACATAACAAACAAGCATTCATTTAGTCACGTATAATATGCGGTAACGGTTAGCGTTAAAGTATTGCGTAGTGTGTTCGATGTGATTTAGAATAAGTAACGTATGTAACACCCAAAAGTGCATAAAGCAAAAAGGGTTCGAGTATACTCACAGCGATGATGGATTGAAGGGAGCGCTTAGAGCGAGTTTAGCCTGAACAGTACGATAGTATAAACGATAAGCGGCGCGTAAAACGGAACAGGTGTCAAAGGGACACAATCCGGTCGGATGGTAATCCGATCGTGTGGCCGGTCGAACGGGTGACAATCCGTTCGGATGGTCATCCGATCGGGTGACCATTCGACTGGATTGTTACCTCGTTTGGGATGGATGTGTTTGTGTATGACGGTTTGACTTTTGAAGTTTTCATTGTAGTATTTTGAAGACGGGGAAGTATCTCTACCTTCCAGGTCGGTCGATCAAACGACAGTTCGATCGGACAACAACCCGATTGACAAGGCTTCTCAAGTTGAGAACAAGTTCACCGCAGGACGGTCACTCGGTCAGATGACAATCCGATCGGGTGGCAA
This sequence comes from Helianthus tuberosus, assembly GCA_030545235.1. NCBI lineage: Eukaryota > Viridiplantae > Streptophyta > Magnoliopsida > Asterales > Asteraceae > Helianthus > Helianthus tuberosus. Next base: position 25,156,051 of record CM060446.1, on the reverse strand, counting down.
TCTTGTGTATTGAACATGTTGAAAATTGTTTAAGTGTTGAAGTCAGAACATCTCATGGTCGAGTGGTAATCCGATCGGATGGCTATCCGATCGGTCAGCAGTTCGTTCAATGTTCAAACCTTAGTTGTTTGAAATGAAAAAAATTAGATGTGGGACCCAAGGTGCAGTCCGATCGGGTGGTAATCCATTCGGACAGTAGTCCGATCGGACGACACTCCGACCTGGTCGACCTGATCGTCTTCTCCCTTGGTTGTTTTGGCAGTTTTTGTAGTTTTATCGAGACGGTGTGACAGCGTGCCAATCAACAGAACCCCATCTTGACCCTAGTGACCTGGTCGAACAAGAATCACCCAAGTTCAACCAGCCGACCGATTCAAGACGGTCGTTCTTGGTTAACCCGAAATCGGTGGTCTTGTGGATAGAATCCAGATCTTGAACCAACACATCACCAAGAAGGAGTAGAAGGTTAGAACAAGGTCCGATTCTATCGGTTTTGAGTGCATTGAGTGTAAAAGAGTTGAAAGAACGTTGGGAAACTCATCTTTCAATCTTTTCCACTTGAATATGTTCAGATCTATGAAAGATCTTTGTTTATTTATGTGGAAATCGGTTAGATCTAGGTTGTTCTTGGTGGATTGAAGCCAAAACATGAAGTTCCCAAGAACACCATGATGACATCATCCTAGAACACCTTGAATCTTGATGATTTCATGGTTAAAAGTTAAGATTCAAAAGATAGAAAGGTGTAGGAGTGCGTGTAGATCAAGAAAGTACAAGATTTAGGCTGAGATCTTACCGGAATCGCGAGAAATCGAAGAAATAGTGAGGTTGGAGCGCTGGTCGGACAGGAGAGGGCTGATACTTTCCCAAAGTGGAAATGAAGGGGTATTTATAGGGTTTCCCGAAATGGAAATGGGAGAATGGGGCTGGTCGCTCGAGTGACATTCCGTCCGGGTGGCAGCTCAGTCAGCTGGCCACTTGACTCGAGTGCTCGGCGCGATGAGTTTGTCGTTTCGTTTCGCGTGTAGGGTGTTGCGATGCGATTCGAGCGAGCGATGCGATAGTGTTTCCTATTCAAATTACTTTTAATCCCAACTACTATATCTAACATGCAATCATCCTACTATTCTTTCGTTTAGCGTTTGCGATTTGATTGCGGTAGCGTTGCGATTGCGTTTTCGATTGATCACCACAACATGACATAAATAATAAACATGCACAAGTAACACATAAAAGGCACACACACACATAAAATCATAACCAAAGCGCGTAAGTTCGAATTGCGATTGCGATTGCGATAAGCGATAAACATACAATAAATAGCGATTAAATCTCGATTATTAATAACTACTCCACATAATACAGCTAATGGAATAAAATAGATAAATTATCTATAAGTCAAAGAAGTCAAAATAGTCAATCTTGACTTTGACTTTGACTTTTGAAACACGGGGAGTTACAACTACCATCTGACATCCCCCAGGCTACCAAATATCCTCTAGATTTGCTTGCAGTTCAAGGTGAAATTGAATCTTTCTTCAAGATAGAGGATCCATCCAAAAGAACCTTCCCATCTCTCTTTGGCTTTAGACAACCTCAGAATTTGGATGAGTACTTAAAAATAAAAGCAAGAAAGGCAGAGGTTCTAGCCAGAGAAGATAGCAAAGGGTTAGGTGACAGGAAATACCAAGGTCTGTTATCACATGAGCTTAACAAAGTCAGAAAGCTTGAAGACTTTGCTAAAGACCTTAGTAAATCTATGCCTGAGCAGCCATTGGATACTGAGCTTGAAAATGAATTAAGGGTCGATTACATTGATCACATAATGAAGCACAAGCCCTACAAAGCAACCAGGTCTTAATTTAAAGACTGGTCATCAGATGCTCTCTTGGAAGAAATTGGTAGAATTACTAAGATGAACAATGATCCTCTGGTCAAGAAAACTCCACCCAATTGGAAGAAATCCAAGCAAATGGATCCAGATGAAGCATTAAAGTTCAAGAGAATGAGAGCAGAGCTTGTTGCTGCTGATTATGGATCTACATGGTCAATAGCTAGATGGTCAAAGCTCAAGGTTGAACAGACCTACAAAAAGCTAGAAGAACTTAGAGCCAAAGACCCAACAATTCCTCAAAAGCCAGTTTATCCTCAAACCACTGCTGGCATGCCTCAACAGACCCAAACCTCCAAAAAGCTTCTCTTAACATCTATTGCAATTCGATACAAACATAAAGGACGAAAAATGTAATTTACCCAAAAAGATGGGTGGGATTTGCATATGCATTGTGGTTGATGACAGTTCTTTTTTAAACAATACAATATAAAAAGACACTATTACCCCTAATCTAGCCAAATTAATAAAAAAAAAAACATAATCTACATTTTAAGCTATTTTTTAAAAATAGATTCGAATGACAACATACATCAAACATTCATTTATTGATGGGGAAAATTACAAGTTTTGTCCTTTATCTTTAGGGTACTTTACAGACGGTGTCCTTTTTTTCAAAAGTTGACAGGCGGTGTCCTTTAGTAGGTATTTTGTTACAAGTTTTGTCCTTTTCACCCAACCTGGTTAAAAAACTCAGTTAATTTGTGGCACATGATAAGCACATGAGGGTAATTATGTCTTTTCCAGCCCACCACTTCATTTCCCCCTTTTATAAACCAACACAAACCCTAATTTCCAATGTGCAGTAGAAAGACTTCAACTTTTAGGGATTTCTCAATGTGATCTTGGCGATTAAGCATGGTTATCTACCAATGTGGGAAAGAGGCTGTGATCGTAACATCATGGACTAGCAAGAACCCTGGTCGTCGATTTTATGCATGCCCTGAACCGGTAAGCACTCTGGATTTGAATTGATTGTGATGTAGATCGTTAATACATGTTATGATGTGTAATATAAGGGAGAAATTGTCGATTTATTGGCTGGTATGATCAGGAAAGGTGTCAAAGATGCATCGATATCATACCTGGTTTGCTAAGGAGGAAGAACGCATTGGAAGAATCTAACAAGTTGCTTAATCAGGCCAACATAGTTGTTGAAGGCAAACTTAAAGAAAGTGAAGCAAAAGCTATAAAATTGAAGAAGATTTTGGTTCTAAGTTGGGTTGCTAACACCAAGAGCCACATAAATGTTAGAGGAGATCAAGAAAGAAGCAAGTCACTATCATGTTCAGTGGAACGGAGGGGAGTACTATGAGGTTAGTGGGAAACCCAATCATGCTCGTGTGGTGAATTTGGATGCAAGAACATGTAGTTGCAGGGGTTGGGAAATAACAGGTAATAAATTGTTTGCTATAGTTTCATGGGTCAAACTGTATGGTGTATGGTATATGGTATAATGTATAATGTATATGCCTTTTTCACAGGGTTACCTTGCAGACATGCTGTGGCTGCACTTTGGTGTATGGCTGCAAATGGAGGAAGGGTTGGGGCTATAGAGAGTTGGGCTCATCCGGTGCACACAATGGAAAGATGGAGGCTGGTGTATTCTCACAAGATAAACCCATTGAATGGCAGGGCTTTGTGGACAAAAATTGAACTTCCGACAATTATCACACCACCTAAGCATCATAATCAGGTGGGAAGACCAAAGAAGTTAAGGAAGAGGTCTGCGGCTGAAATTGAAGACATGACACAGTCCGGAAGTTTGACAAAAAAGCACACTCAAGGAGCATGTAGCAAGTGTAAGCAGATAGGCCACAACTCCAGGACCTGCAAGGGGAAAAGTACGACGGCTGGAACAAGTTCGAAGGCTGGCAAGGGTGTGAAGGCTGCAAAGGATGGAAAGGCTTGATAGACTAGGCTTTATGTTTGCAAGGTTACAGGTTTTGGGTGTTTTTGAACATGTTTGCAAGGTTACAGTTAATGTATTTTGAACATGTAGTGGTCGTTATGTTTTGGTGGTATGGTTATGTATGCAAACTGATGCAGCATTATGTTTAGGATTATAACTCCTTTTAACTATAATTGTAATGCTTACTGATGTGGTTTATGGTATTTTCATGTGGTCGTTATGTTTTGGTAATTGGTCGTTTACTTTTGGGCATTGCACTTTGGTAATGAAGTTGGTCGTAATGTTTTCGACATTGGTTATGTATGTTTTCGACATGGTCGTAATGTTTTCGACATTCATCATGCCCTTACATCAGTACATAACACATTTGTATTTCATTAACACAAAAAAACAACATACATTACATAATGTCCTTATATCTGGATTAAAAACTACTGCACTTAAACAAACAACACATAAACTATGAACAAGACCCAACTTAGAACCAAAATCTTCTTCAATTTTATAGCTTTTGCTTCACTTTCTTTAAGTTTGCCTTCAACAACTATGTTGGCCTGATTAAGCAACTTGTTAGATTCTTCCAATGCGTTCTTCCTCCTTAGCAAACCAGGTATGATATCGATGCATCTTTGACACCTTTCCTGATCGTACCAGCCAATAAATCGACAATTTCTCCCCTATATTACACATCATAACATGTATTAACGATCTACATCACAATCAATTCAAATCCAGAGTGCTTACCGGTTCAGGGCATGCATAAAATCGACGACCAGGGTTCTTGCTAGTCCATGATGTTACGATCACAGCCTCTTTCCCACATTGGCAGATAACCATGCTTAATCGCCAAGATCACATTGAGAAATCCCTAAAAGTTGAAGTCTTTCTACTGCACATTGGAAATTAGGGTTTGTGTTGGTTTATAAAAGGGGGAAATGAAGTGGTGGGCTGGAAAAGACATAATTACCCTCATGTGCTTATCATGTGCCACAAATTAACTGAGTTTTTTAACCAGGTTGGGTGAAAAGGACAAAACTTGTAACAAAATACCTACTAAAGGACACCGCCTGTCAACTTTTGAAAAAAAGGACACCGCCTGTAAAGTACCCTAAAGATAAAGGACAAAACTTGTAATTTTCCCTTTATTGATGCTAAATTGTAAATTTTTTTTTTTTGAAAGGAAATGCTAAATTGTAATTTAGTTGTCACTTATGATCCATTCCGATTCATTTAATAAACTTACAAACAGATTAGATTATGACAATATAAAAGTAAATTGCATTTTATCTACTTTATCTTTTCGAATCAAAAGATCCTAACTTTTTTTTTTCAAATTGTAGTTCTTCCATGGACTCACTGTTATTGGCCAATAATAACCCCAACTCATTTAATCACCAATAATAATCCGAACTATTCACTTTTGTTTGTAAAATACTCCCAGTTAAAAAAACACTAACTAGGTTAAAAAGTTGCTGATGTGGCATCTGATGTGGCCCTTTTAGCTGATGTGTCATATGACGTGGCAGTTGATGTGGCATTTTTTGATGACGTGGCAGCTGATGTGCAGTCTATGTGGCATTTTTTGATGACGTGGCAGCTGATGTGGCAGTCTACGTGGCATTTTTCGATTATGTGGCAACTGATGTGGCAGGCCACGTCAGCAAATTTTTAACCTAGTTAGTGTTTTTTTAACTGGGAGTATTTTACAAACAAAAGTGAATAGTTCAGATTATTATTGGTGATTAAATGAGTTGGGATTATTATTGGCCAATAACAGTGAGTTGGGATTATTTAAATTCAATTTGCCTTGATTTTTTCTAAACTTTCTACATGTCAATTATCCTATCAAATAAAAAAAAATAGATAATCATAATCGAGTGGTCTAACCATATGATATTTGTTCTCCACAAAACTAGTATGAGTTCAAATTCTTACATGTGAAAGGTTATGTGGACGGGTTTTTGGAGTTAGCCCACCCTTGCAGGATCACGACCCTCTGTCCAGGCCATTATAGCACGTGTCACCCATGGCATAAGGGGCATGATGACTTAACTTCATCCCCGTTTCCTCTGGCTTATCACCAGCAGTTTGTTCAGAATTTCAAACTCAATAATAACAACTAAATACGAGGGTTGCACTCGTTGCAGGGCTTACGTTACGTTACGTTACGACACGAGGTGACACTATTAGTAAAAAAATGGATTATAATTTTATATTTTCTTATTAGATTTAATAATATTCTCTTGTCATAATTTTCTTTGACTAAACCATGATTGTTGCATAAAAATAAGATTTATCAACTTGCAAGCAAAACTCATTCGGGACCCCACAAAAAGAGCCGTTACCCGTTGGCAACACTCGATTCAAAAACCCTCAAACACAATAACCAAAAAAGCAGCTCAACTTGTTCATTGTTCAACCCAAATTTCAACAACCAAATTCATCTTCAATTCAAATGTCTTCGTGTTCAGTTGAGAATCAAAACCCTAACAATCCATCCTCACCCTTAAACTGGTCAAATCTCTGGCTCAAAAACAAAAAAGCCCTAGATCATGTCGTCAATTCCACCATTCGCCGCCGTTCCTTCTACCGTAAACCACCACCGCCTCCTCAACGGCCGTCCTACACACCGCCGCCGCCACGCCGACCACCTCCACCTCCGCCGCCACGACAGCCGGAGAATGCCTCTCCCTCTCCACCTATCCAACAAAATTTCAACGAAACCCTAGAAAAAGAAACCCTAGTTTCTGATTTCCCCCAAATTGGATCTCACGATTACACCTCTCTGCTTTCGGATGAAATGCTTCTGCGAATCCTCTCGAAAGTTCCGGAGAAGTCGAATTCGTTGGTGTCGAAAAACTGGTTGAATCTCAACGGTCGTTTGAAGAAGTCAATTAGGGTTTTTGATTGGGGTTTTGTGACATCTGGTAGGATGTTTACAAGGTTTCCTAATCTTATAGATGTGGATTTGCTTCTTGGAAGTGTGATTAGTAGTAAACATACAAAAAAATGGAATCTTTCTTTAGGTTGTGAATTTGGTGCCTTTTGTATTGATTCCGATGTTTCGTTACCGAATAATCTTGATTTGGTACCTGTTAGTGAAGTAGATTTAGGGCTGCAAAGTCTGTGTAGTAAGTATCCGAATCTGCAGAGGCTTGTGGTTGCGAATTGTAGTGAAATCGGTTTGTTAAATGTTGCGGAGGGGTGTCCGACGATGCAAGAGCTCGTTTTGCATCGTTGTGGTGATCAGGTTTTGCGCGGTATTGCAGCGTTCAAGAATCTGCAGATACTGAAGCTGGTTGGGACGGTTGACGGGTTTTACTCGTCTTTGGTTTCGGACATAGGGTTGACGATATTGGCACAAGGGTGTAAGAGGTTAGTGAAGCTGGAACTCAGAGGGTGTGAGGGGAGTTACGATGGGATCAGAGCGATTGGACAGTGTTGTCAAATGCTTGAAGAACTGACGTTTTGTGATCATAGGATGGATGATGGGTGGTTATCGGCTCTTTCGTTTTGTGAGAATTTGAAAAGTTTGAGGTTGGTTTCGTGTAAAAGGATTGATGAAAGCCCGGGACTTGATGAGCATTTGGGTTGTTGTCGAATGCTTGAAAGATTGCATTTGGAGAAATGCCAGTTGCGGGATAAGCAGAGTTTGCGGGCATTTTTTCTCGTATGTCAATCGGTGAGAGAGATGGTTGTTAAAGATTGTTGGGGATTGAAAGATGGCATGTTTCTTAATGCCAATCTTTGCAGGTACATTTGTATTTTATTGCTTATTGTTCTTAAATTGTTGCCAAATTTAAGATCTACTTGCAGCCATCTGGTGTAAGTTTATGTCTTGAAAGTTATGCATGAGATTGTTTCTTGATTGGTCGATTTAGTGATGTGAACAACCAAAAGTTTAGGAATGTTGAAAGTGTACCTTAAAAAGTTACTTTGGACCCGTATCCTGGGTGTTAATTAGAGATGTCTAGGCAGGCCGTTTGGGTAACGGGTCAATTCTTTTTTTCTCTTTGTATTTGAATGATAAAATTCGATTTATGAGTTGAGGTGTTTCATATGAACGGATTGAATCTTCCCTCTAATGGTAATGATTGGGGATGACAGATTCATATCCCCTGTATGTTGTCTTTATTTCTGAAAAGTTAAAAGAAGGTTAGATGTATAAAAAATCATCATGCTTGTGGATGCATGAATGTTAGCCTTTTGGGTCAGTTTGCCTATTTAGGGGACTGCTAAAAAAAAGTAGAGGTGGCAAAACGGGAGGGCGGACCTGGTAAGGTGACAAGTCAAAACGTGTAAATTTTTTATGGATTGAAATTGGTGAGACACTTTTTGTCAAAATGAAAAGCGCGTGTGTATTTATTGTGTCAAAGATGATTAGTGATAATTTTGTAAAATAGTAACCAAGTTTCAGGATTGTTCTAATCAGGTCACTCATAAAATGTTTTGTTCCAATCACGTCACTCAATTCTACTTTGATGTTTTAGGGGCTGTTTGTTTACCTCTTAATGTGACTCTTAATGGTTCAGACCTCTTACTGGTTCAGCACTTAATGGTTCAGACTGTTTGTTTCACGAGCAGATGTCTGAATGATTCAGACATTTGCCTCTGAATGGTTAAGATTTATACAGAGTCTGAATGGTTAAGACCTCTAATCTGAATTGGTAAGACATTTGCCTTTGAACGGTTAAGCATTATACAGGCTCTTAGTAGTTCAGACCTCTTACTGGTTCAGCACTTAATGGTTCAGACCTCTTACTGGATCAGCACTTAACCATTCAGATGTTGGCAAACAGCCCCTTAATCTTATATATCTTACCTAAATAGCATGTAACCAATCCTACATGGCATTTCTTTTATTTTCCTTTTTCTTATATGATGACATGACTTATAAATGCCAACATTACCTAGAAACCCCCTTAAGAAATTGCAAAATATTTTGAAAAATATTCCAATTTTTTTTTTAAATTACGAAAAAAATTAAAAATATGCGAAAAATTTTAAAAATAATAAATTTAAAAAAAATTATAAAGTTATTAAAAAATTTGGCAATTTTTTAATCCATGTTGACATTTTTAAGCTATGTCACGGTATAATAAAAAACGATAATAAAAGAAAAGTCACATAGGATTGGTGACCTTCTATTCAGGTAAAATATATAGGATTAGAACATCAAAATAAACTTAAATGACCTGATTGGAACAAAATAAATTTATAAGTGACTTAATTGGAACACTCCTAAAATTTGATTCCTATTCTATGAAATATTCCCTAATATTTTTCCTTTGAATAAGATGATTTTGATAAGTTTTATACCATAAAAGTACACTTTTAGACCTGTTACCTTCTTGGCTAATGTATTCCTGTTTTACCCATTTGACGCGTTAAACATATAATCCTAAACAACAAATTCATTACTAAACTTGTTTTGTGTTTACCGACAGGAGGCTAAAATTCCTGTCACTAGAAGGATGCTCAAGGCTAACAACAGGCGGTCTAGAATTGGTGGTCCTTTCGTTGAAAGAACTTGAAAATCTCAGGGTTGTATCATGTAAAAACATCAAGGAAGATGAAGTGACTCCTGCACTCTCAACTTTGTTTTGTAATCTTAAAAACTTGAAATGGTCACCCGATAACCAATCTCTTCTCTCAACAAGTCTTCCGGGGTCTGGAATTGGAAAACGAGGGGGTAAGTTTTTCAAAAAGTTGCAAATTTGAACAGGTGGAGCTGTGAATTTGTTTATTGTGTACTTGTACCAGTGCATTGCAATGCACTTGTTGTATACTTGTATTATGAATGTATAAGGTAAACTTAATTGCATTATTGTTATAATCAAGAAAGCAATGTTTTATGATATTGCTACCCTTGGCTTTAAATGGTGTGCTCCTTAACGATTGGAAAATGCGTGCGGGCATTGAGGCGACACTTCATGTACGTGTAGGTCAAAATTGGTCAATATATATGGTCTGGAGAGGAGACTGGCATGTACAAATGACCAGAATGATTATGGATGGTTTAGCTGATATGTAAAAGAGATGAGAGAGAGTTGCAGCTTTTGGTTGTACATAAAGCTTATTTGGTTGTACAAAGAGCGACATCTCACGCGCATTAAGTTCTCACATCATGCGTTGCCCATTTCGCAATCTAATTGAGTGCACCTGCGATCATAATTATTAATAGCAAATAGCGAACGATAGCGACAAATTGCCTACATGCTACGTAGCCATAGCGATGAAATTGCGGGCGCGATTTTATGTTTAGCGCTACACTAGAAGATAACTTTAGAAATATTGTGTATTTTATCAAAATACGTTGTTTTCATATGTATATTAGTTAAAAACAAAAATTCTGCTATTTCATAGGCATATATTATCAGTATTTTATCAAAACACGTGTTTTCAGATGTATAGTTAAAAGAAACGAAATCCCGCTATGAGGGCGCCAAAATCAGATTGCGACCTGCATTGCATCGCTATTAATAACTATGCCTGCGATCGAGTAAATTGTGTGCGGGTTGGGTACTTGAGAGACGATGTCATTTAAAAATAATCATGGAAAACAATGTTTTTGTATCAAAAGACTTGAATTAAATCATTATATCTCATTTACAACACAAAATGAAGGTGACAAAAACAGCACATATGCCACCCCCTAAATATGCTACATTCCTATAACCAAAAGATGAAAATAAAATCTTTTTTCTGCTCAAACACATTTCCACTTTTCAGAATATAGGGATTTCAAAAATACCACTTGGGTCTGGTTTCTTCTTCTTTTTCAGTCAAATCTCTATATTGATACCATTCTCCTCCAACCTTCCCCACCGGAAGTGGCGGCCGAACAAAGATCTCAACTGCCTTTGGAACATGCACATCTAATGAAATCACCGTGGCATCTGGTATCAAATCTGCATCGGGTTCTTTAAGTGCTTGGCTAACTGGTTCAACCGTTATCCATCCTAGACCCGAGATCGCCACATCACAAGCAGGTCTACATGTCAAAGCAAGCATATAAAGCGGTCTTAAATGTCACACACTCAATAACATTATTATGTACAAGTGGCAAAAGACGGACTATTCAGGCGGGTTGAGTAACATCAAAACCGAAGTTTTTTATACACGCCCAAAAAAGCCAAGTCAGATTACTTTGACCCAAGTTACAGACCGAATTATACAAGCAGTTGACGGGTTTCAAATCGGCGCGTATTCAGATAAATGGGTCAAAGATGCCACCTCTAGTACTAATGTGGAATCTATGTAGTTAATATCGCGATATATCACCGATATATCGATTATCGGTCCCCTAGTAAAATATCGGTGCAAAATATCGGTACCGATATTATCAGCGATATTGACCGATATTCGACCAATATTTGACCGATTTCCCCGATATTTGTACCTTTCTTCTTAGTTCTAGCATTCATCTTTCTTCTTATTGCTGCTATTAGTGTTTTAAGTCTTAATTGTTAATTGTTAGTGTTAAATGTTAGTGTTTTAAGGCTTAATGAGTTCCTACTTGCTCCAATTGTTAGTGTTTTGCAAGTTGCAAAAGGTTAATTTGTTAATGGTAGGAGAGTATACTGAATTGTTAGTGTTAAATTGCTATATATAAAAAATTTGCATGATATTAAAATTACCGATATCCCACCGCGATAACCGATATCTCAAATATCGGTCCTTGACCGATATCCGATTTTTTACCGCATTCTTAGTGTGGAATACATACCTTTGTGTGTCGTCAAACGTTATTCGTAACTGGCGAGCAGTCTCAAGTCCAGCCCATTCTTCTACTTGTTCTCCACTCGGAGGCGTTAAAAGACCTCCCAACTCTTTCTGCACAAGTTACATGAATTTTTCATGTTTTCATAAAATCTTAACAGGGATAACGGTTATATGTGGGTTATTAAACTTGTAGCATAAATTCTGCCAATTTTGCATAAAGAAGTCATACATTTTACTTTTATATATGTAATATAGAACGATAGGTTGATACCTTGTAAAATTCATCTGCTTTATTCGTGGGTACAATATGAAGCTTTACCGCCTTGGGTCCATAAAATGTTAAGCATGTTTCCGGAAGAACCTAAAATGTAGAAAAGTAAAATGATGTGAAAGCAGCCGATAATGCAAGATTTTTCATTGTATGATCGTGATAGTTACAAAGTTAAATTACCTTCAAAACGTCGATTCGAACAAGGCCTCCCCAGAATATGGAAAAACCCGTAAGGCTGTTAAACTCCGTTTTCTCACTTACCCATTGATCCTTAACAACCTCTTTCTGTTACGGACAATAAAAAAAATAGAAGACGTCAAACGTCAAGAGTTCATACATGTAACTTCATGTATTTTTACCCATAAAGATAAAACCAAAAAAAAATGTGCTGCTCAAATAATCAGACTCAAATAATCAACTGTAATAAAATGGGTAGTAGAAGATGGTTTTTATATGTGTTTCTATTGTATTCTTGTCGTCAAAAGAAAAAGAAGACGCTTTATGAAAAGAATGTAAAAATCTCTAAATTAGGTTAAAATGCGTATATAGATAACTCTATTTTCCCCTTGAGCTAAAAAATGTAGCTAATATGAAACCGATCAAATGATCAGAAGCAACATTTGTTCATCCAAACACTAAAAAATAGATTATTGTGAATTCAAATTGCAACAATACAAACACCAACTAATGAAAACAAATTATGAACAAAAAAAACAAATTGTACGTACTGTAAATGATTGACCTCTGAGCCGACTACGTGGAGCAAGGGCAGGTAAATCTTGTGAATGAACCACCGCAGCTTGTCTATGATGAAGATGAACTCCAGGTGTATCGTATACTTTCTGAATTATAAAAATTTAAACTTCAGAAAAAAGGTTCATTATTCAACTTCACATGACAAAATATAATTTCACTAAAGAGTAAAGTACATGGATCGTCCCTGTAGTTTACCAAAATTTTGATTATGGTCACTAACTTTTCAAAAGTACACATATGGTCCCTATAGTTTGCACTTTTTAAAGCATTTAATCGCCAGCTTTTTTCCAAAAGTACATGGATGTACCCTGTGGTTTGCACTTTGTAACGCATTTAGTCCCCTACTTAGACACGCCAAAACCTTTAGATTTGTTGGCTGGGAACTAAATGTGTTATAAAATGCAAACCACATGGACCATCCGTGTACTTTTGGAAAGCTGGGGACCAAATCCAAATTTTTGGTAAACCACAGGGACCATCAGTGTACTTTACTCTTTGCTAAAAGATTGATTTTTTTTTCTCTTATTTTTAACATGAAAAAATGAGTGACATACATACCCCTCCCCCAAGAAAAGCGTTAATTTGAATTGGGCCGACTGTGGTTCCGGGAACAGCAGACTGTATTGGTTTGTATTTTCTTGCCATTGCAGCAACGGGATCGTTATCAGACAGCATCTCTGTATGTTATAACAAACTAAAGTTACAATTACATACTTAGATTACAAGATGGCTGATTGAATTCATTACACGATGTAAATAATATTTTATAAAGACTGAAATCGGAGGCTCGACTTTAACCAAAAAAAAAAAAAAAAAGAAATCGGAGGCTCGATAACTAATCATACTCCTTCCGTTAAAATTGCAAGAAAAGTTTTTTTGACGTAAAACTTGTTGATCAAATATATGTGCGAAGAATCTCAAATGTATATTTTGAAAGATAAAACGCACTAAGGAATTAAATTGTCATATTCTCTGGGATTGAGAACTAATAAGGACGTTTTAAGATCAAATAAATAAAGCTTGGATCTCAACTCCAAAGTAACTTACTCAATAGCGCATTGATGAATGCAGATTTTCCGACGTTTGCTGCTCCCTAGAGAAAGAAAGAAAAAATGTCGCTGTGTTAGTGATATTTCTTAATAAAAGATGCCATAGAAGTTGAACTACAATGTCCAGTTTCTTTTGGTCATTTATTAATTTCATTTTGTGGATCTCATTTGGATGGGGTGAGAAGAATAAAGATGTAATAGTGGGTCCCAGCTACTTGATATTTATCTTTTTTTTTTTTTTTTTTTTTGGGGGGGGGGGGGGGGGGGGGGGGGGGGGGGATTAACAGGTACAAACAATAAAGTTCTTATTGCTGGAAATATTTATTAAAAT